>JAGDQP010067285.1:0-11169 GCA_022664845.1 Lepisma saccharinum
CTGGGCCGCCGTCCATGAGGGTGTGGGTTCGAATCATGCATGGGGCATGGATTTTTGTAGATTTTAAAGCTATCACTCGTATGATCGAAACAAGCAGAAGAATATCATAAAGTTAACATTATTATACTCTTTTTAACATTCTCAAACAACTTCCAGTATACTTTAAGATAAGTTTAATGTACTCCATGACATAGCTCTTTTTAAATTTTTGCGCCCTTATTTTAGTAAATATTGTCGTGATTAACCTGTTGATAACTTTTAGTAAATCATAGACTTGCCCCCGCTTTATCGCCCCCAACTGGAAGTCAAGCGATAAAGTTGTCGCTTTATCCTTGCCCCTAACTAGAAATCACAAGATGGGCGCCCTTGCTTACGACCTAGTGATTTTCGCTTTTTTTTTTTTTAATACGCAAAAGAAATTTATAGGAAAAACGTAACTGATTCGTACAAATCACGTGCAGAAAATCGAACTTCGAATTTAATTAAATTCTACAGAATTGTAAAAAGTTTCAATGTACCCTTAATAATAATAATAATAATTATTATTATTATTATTTTAAGGAAAATACCAAAGAGGGAAGCCGGGTCTTTTTGCTCAATTTTCTATGGAATAGCATAATTTTGTTGATGTAGCGGCATAATGTTCTGCTATTTGGGTGGCAATGCCGCAAAGGTAGTAAGGAATGCCGGTACTACCCTGTTTAGTACTTGAAGGGTAGAATTAGAACAGCAATACACAAATGAATTACAAAAGAGGTTTCCTATTTCTATCCACAGGCCAGGCCTTTTTGTTGCTGTACGAGAAGTATTTTCAATACAATCCAGAACACAAGCCTTGATGTCGCCTCTGATCATCAATAACGTTAGACCTTAGACATGGCATACTGTGAAGCGTACAGTCTATTCATATGTCTATATGGGATTTCGTGAATTTCAACGAACAAAAAGGCGGGAACAGATATCCCCCTATAGTAAAATATTTACCTTTGGCGCGAAAAATGAAGTCTAACGGAAACTAGGAGTGTGTCAGTAAATAAAATGATAACCAAACACAAAGAATATATGAAGGTCAAATAATAATTATCCAGGGAGGAAGTGAATAACAATATTGCTTTTAGAAACATAAAAAGTATTTCCTCTCGGTGGAGAGGGGAAGGGGGGGGGGCACGGGAAAACAGTTACACCACACTACAAAACAAACAAAACCTTAATTAATTAGAAATAATGTCTGGAAATAATTAAGTGTTCTTACAGAAATATCCTTCTCCTCTTCCTCCTCCTTCCAATTTCTCCGTCTCCTCGAATTTCTAATCAAGCCAGTTCGACACATTTTGGGTAAATTCTATATGCACCTCTGACCAGCACATGCACACACCAAACACTGAAAACCAAAACCTGAATGTTTTGGTGTAGTTACTGAGCCAATAACAAAAGGGAGAAAGTAGGTAACTCCAGGTAGTTTTTCTGACCAAGTGCACGTAGGCAACAGCAGTTCGTCCTTGAAAATAAAAGTTCTCTGAAACGAATGGATACTTGTTACACTGCACTATGATTTTTACTTTCTTCCTGTTTCTGATGACTGTTTGATATGCAGTAAATTGCACAATTGCGTTCTGCTGTTATGCACAGAATTTTTGTTTCGTAAAGTCACTTCAGTGATTTTATCTCGTGGCATCTTAGCTTCACATCGCGCTTAATAAAAATGCACAACAGCACAATCCATTACAACACTTTTCGTTTTGTTACATATACGTGCTTCTTTTACAAACCGACGAATATTTGAACGCTTTAACTTGAAGTTAGATTATGAGTCACTTGTGGTGAAGATATACACAGATCCAGTATGTCTCATATCAGATGCATTTATTTATTTATAACTAACTAGTTAATTGTTGTCTTTTCAAAAAAAAAAAAAAAAAAAGAAAGAAAAGCAACACCTAAATAAGGTTCTTACCAGAGCTAAAACCGGGTCACCACAGACCCGAACATAGGAGACCCGCGGATTAACCCGGTCTTTGAACTATAATGAACTGGTAATTTTCGACGTCATATATTTTGTGCTCTGAGGTAACACTTCCGGTCCCGGTCACCCCTGAAAGAAACATTGTACAAACGCAAGAAAATAATTAAAAAACTGCCTGGGTCATCGGGTCAGCTCTGGTTCCTATACATTCGAGATCCAGGCAGGAAAGCGAATACGAATGTTTACTTATAATCTTTCAAGTGCAATTTACAATTTGCCCGACAAATGCTTATCCTAGTCCCGTAGTTTCGTTTCTTTGTCGATGAACTTGCGAGTTCCATAAGCCATAGTTAGTTAGTTAGTTCCTTGGGGAGGGTCAACAATCCATATATATTCTAGGACAGGTGGTTTTTGTTTTAAAGGGGTGTCAATGTGGTGAGCGAACTACTCCCAATCGTGTCAAGGATTACAGAGTGATTGTGCTGTCAAGATCGGAGTCAGCTATATTTTAACTCAAGTAATCGTTGGCATCCCGAGTTTGGGCCAACATCAAAATCAGACGCCCCCAACCAGGGATCGAACCTGGCAATGTTTGTACCAAAAGTGAGAGCATTAACCACTTAGGAACTCTCAAACAATTAGCTCAATCGTTCGAAAAGGGGCCGAGAAGTTAAAATTTTCAAACTGGGCCTACTGGTGAGGTCCAACTCCGGCAATAATTTTGGTCGGGCTTCTAAATATCAAATTACATCAGCACTAAAGTTTACCAATATTACAGAGACTCTTCAGACGAACGAACGCAGAAGATTTAATACAAACACCTTTTACCAGCCCCTAGGGTACACTGATTTCACATCGGCACTCGGGAGGCATGTTCGTGGGTTGGAGCCACGCTGCCGGTCATACTTACTAAAGGTTTCCAGGAATTCCCTCAGTTCCACGAGTGGAATGTTGGAATAATATCTACACAAATGCCTCATCTTTTCCTGTCCCCGCAAGAGTGATCAACGTGTGATGTCATCTTTCAGACATGTCACAGGCTTATGCCATAGCTACTAGTCTGGTCTATAAATGTGTGGCCCAGTGCCAGAGGTGCCAAAATCCAAACAATACGGATGTGATTACTTCGCAGTCGTCTGATCTGTGGCAAATCTGATCACTGTGTTGGATGGACCTCAGATGCACCAGTGTCCTCTAGTACTGAGCCACACACAAATACAAGTTTAAAAAAAACATTTAAAGTGAGTTCTTTCGACAACTACTCATTTTTTTTTTTTTTTTTTATTAATTTCATGTTCCCACTAATACACAGTTCTTATTAGATCTTTACTTACTGCGTTTATTATTGACAAGGACAGCCAAGAACAAATCGCATTCAATATGCACTACTTTTCTTTTACGACTACTTTCACAACGTTGTAGTAACAGGCATGAACAATTGCAATGCTTATTGAAGGACACACGATAAGTACATTAAACCTCCATACACAATGATCTTGCAAATCGGCAAGAACAGTATCAATATCAAAGAACATGTATTACCACCATTAAAGACAACTTAGTTCATACATATGAGCGCTAAAAGCATATTCAGTAAAGCCACGTACCGTTGTGCAGCTCAAATTGTAAACAAAAGGGTCTGTTGAAGGGTCTACGAAACAATATACAGTACACTTTGTTAAATTATTTAACGTCCTAAACGACCTTGTGAGCTTCTAAGATGGGCCAAATGAAAATAATTTTGATTCCGACGGCTCCCAACTACTGCATTCAAAGAATCCTCATTGGGGTTTGAATACGGCACAAAAGACGCACAAGTCATGCTAAGTATTCGACATCTGCTACTTTGGTGTATATTCTAGCCAATCCTAGGCAACTGAATCTTCTCCTTCGTGTAATAAGTGGTCAAATTGAAAACAGATTGAACTTGAAAGGCGTAGTTAAATTTGCACTTTTACGACGAGATTTTATTTGAATATTTTGTTTTTGTGGTGGGCAGTAGATTTTTTAAAAATTATTTCGTTAGGTCTGATTTTAATTAGGTTTCCTTCATTCCCTCAACCTCGTTGGCATATTACGTTTCTGTGGTCATCACTGGACTGCAAGCAAGCGGCTGAAAACCGAAATGATTCTACTAACCATTACATAGTTGCATAATAACCAAATGTTCTTCCATCAATAAACCTGAGTTTCCCAATCCTAGGTCAACAATGTTCACAAATAAAATTCGGCGTATTATGCGGGAATCTCTTTTTCCCTCTGATACAATGACCTATCGATCCACAAACATGCGCGTGAAAAATGTTTTCTTCCACCAAGATGGTTGATTCTTTCTGTTGCGTCTCTTGTTGAAAGAAGATACATGTGCAAGAGGTACTTGAGCTGCCGCATTATTAGCTTCTGCTCTACCAACTTCTGTTTGAACAGCACGATTAAAATCACCAGGGAAGTGGGAAGAGATGTGAGGGTTGGGGGTACCAAAAGAGATCCAAAGCGTTGAGAGGAAAGTGTGTCATTGCCATCATCGATCCGATGTTTCCGCACGGTCTGCTCCTGCGAAACTCCCAGGGCTCTTCTCCGTTTCTCTCTCATCTAGCGAAGTCAATGGCCGAAATTAGGATCCTCTGTCATGTTAAAATTCTTGGCCTAGGTCCAATGGAAAAGGGTGCATATCTAATATTTACTTATCTCCCTTTAGTTAGATTGCAATTAACACTCAGAATGATAAAGAAGAATTACCCTCATATACGGAAATGGAATATTCCCGTTAACGATGAAACACCAAAGTTTCATCGACAGAATAGCGTTCTCGTACATATCACACATTAGACTTATAATATGATTAGAAAAAGAAAGTGTAATATAAAATGCTACATGTTAACATGATTATTTTTACGGAATCGTGTAATTTATATTTACTGCGTTTCAAATTTCAGATATGAATAGAACATGAACTCTCAGTTAAACCGCACTATTTTGATCAGTAAAATTACATCTTTGAATTAAAACTTCCTCAATCAATTCTACAGTTTAATTACTCAACAGTACTCACAAGCAGCATTTCATCAACCAAATTCCATGAATACTTGTATTTCTGAAAACAGTTAAAAGCACTGAACTTGAAACTAAGTATCTATTGCAACGACTCCGAGAAACTCAATTGGAGATAGTGTTAAAAGTTAACTAAAATTTGCCTTCCTTTTTGCAAATAACTTTAATTATTGTTCTCGGATGACTCGGGGTCTATTCCCCATCGAATTCAAAAGTTTTCTCTTGTTGCGATCTCAGATTGCTATTTCATTCATGTATTTACAATTAACCAACCAGATCAATCAGCACAATCCACTCGTACATGTAACATCTTTTTCGTTTCCTCTTGGAAACTGTTTTTCAATTCCTGACGCTCAAATCTGAACACTTTTTTTTTTTTTAAATTTATTTATTTAACCGTTTTAACTTCTTATCATTCAGGATTTGGTGGACGCTGAACTCACGCTGATTCTACGAACCATGTTTCTCACTAAAAGGCGAAAATTGCATCTCGTTTCTTTCTGGATGGTTTTTTCAGTTTTGTTTCATCCGAACGAAAGATTTCTGCGTCTTGTTGGGCGATCATGGTTGTGGCTTTGCTTTTTCAAACGTTTGATGCACCACACTAACTGTTCACACTGAGCAATTGTCATATTTTATTTCTTTGGTCGTGAAATTTCATAATTGAAATTAGAGTTTCTTCATGTTTGCTAGGTTTCTGGACTAGAGAAAACAATAAAATAAGAAATGAAAGAGCATTGAATAACGAACATAATAATTGATCATGACTAAATTGAAACAAACAAACAAACAAAAAAAAAAAAAAAAGCCGCAAAATGAGATAGCCTACTTTAATTACAACCTGTAGAATATCTACTGTCTGAAATCTTTGGGCAATTTTCCGCAAACATATTCCGAATTTATTTAATATCACCTTAGCTATTATAAAAATACGGTCTTGTGTCCATCTTGAATAAAGAAAACACAGCTTACTGACAATGCTGTTTATAGTTGAACCGCAAATAGAAACTAAAGCATTGCAGTTTCGGGTGTATACTACCTCCTTCTTCAGACTGAACTATACAATTCATATACACTGAAAATCAAAGTGCACTTAAAGTAATATGTCTCGAAAAGGTTCACATTCCAGTTTTACCACATTTTTAGTACATAATATATGTACATATTTAGTACATACATAACTTCTGATGTACTGATATACAATTTATGAACAAAGTGTTCATTTAATATTGACAACATTTACCGTGAGATCTCAAAACAAAGTGTAAGTAATGTACACTACAGTAAATATGAACGAACTTAATGTGTACAAAATATGCACCGTAGGCCAGAAGCCAATAAAAAGACACATTGAGCACACTAAAAACATTTTTTTTAAAGTGCGTTCACATAAAGTTCACTTTTGGTGAAGTGTATGTATAAGCTTTATGTGCCAGGAAATTTTCAGTGTAGCTGTCAGAAGAAGGAGGTGGTGTACCATAGCTGCGAAATTGTAACGTTTTAATCTCTTTTTGTGGTTATTAAAGTATAATCAGCCTTGTCAGAATGTACAATATAAATCCATTGGAAATATACAGTAACGAAAATCAACAGATGTGATACAGGTATACGAAACATGAACTTCAGTGCACGCCTTTCTCAACGAATGTCACTTGGATACTATTGCTTTCTCTTTTCAAATTTTCTGACGGAGGAAACTGCAAAAAAACAAGTTTGCAAAACGAAAAAACGTTCCTCCACATACATATCCCACCAAATAAATAAAAGTTTAGAAACAAAACAATGATAATTAAATTAGTAATATTGAGTCAACAACCTGCAACATTAACAAATGTTACAGTAAGGGAACATGCAAAGTTGACGGCCGTTATCCAGCTGTGAGTGAATGGTGTGAATGATGCTGATTCTTCTTGTTAAGTGACAGAAACTCTCCTTTTCATTTTCGCCACTTAAAGAGAATGACACCCACTATACTTGGCAAACTGTAAGGTTAACTTTAATATATGCATATTAGCACAATAAATCCAGCTAATTTCTAGTTCACTGTATATGTCACTCATCAGAGGTAAGCCCTAGTTATATTGAAAGTGAGCGACAATGCTCCTAATATCTCGGTAACATTTACCGTGAGGCCTCCAATTATAATATAGTGCCCTGATTTAATACAATCCGAATGCCTTGTCAATCTGAGAAGGAGAGACAAAGCACAGATTTTCACTACTTTAGGCACTATACCGGTGTTCGATTTGTAGCGGGGGATGGTTGGGATTATCTCCCTCTCTGCAAAGATCTTCTCTGACACTGTTTACAGATATATACCTCTAACCTGGGATATGGACAATCCCAAAATACCGTATAATACGTATTTTACTTATTCTTCCCCCTCTTTGGAAACTGCACAAATCGAACACTGCACTATACCTAGGTATAGTTGGTATGCCCCGCCTTCTGTTACTCAATTGTCTGAGTTACTGACCATTTAAGATTCAATTTTTAATGTTTGTGTTTGCCATTCATAGGAAGAAAAAATCTAGTGTAAAGAAAACTACAATAGAAATAACTTGTAGAAAACTTTATTACCCGTTTATTGCTCCCCTCTTTTAGTCCAGTAAACAGAGCCTGTATTTATGGTAGGCGCATTTTCCTTTAAGGTCAATGTAAAGCAACGATATCTGAAGCTAGATGACAGCACTACCTCTGTATATGTATAATGTATTTTTATCATTGCACGAAATTTCAAGAGTTTAATGCGTGACGATTTCTTATTTTATTTTTGGTTAATTCTTGAAAGAGATTCATTGTTGGATATTCACAACAATCGAGAGATTTCAACAATGAACAAAAAGAAAAAGAAAATATCGACATGAACTGAACACTTGAAATGGTTATGAAGTTTCTTCCCTGAAAGTTTAAACTCTCCAGACTTAAATTTGTAGGAGCAACATTGAAATTTCGTGCAACGAAAAAAAAAAAAAAAAAAACACACTACACATATACGGAGGTAGTACTGCCATCTTTTGTTGTGGATCGTTGCTTTACACTACCCTCACGCGTAGCTGTGAATGTTTTTTCCCGCCACTCAAGTACTGCGACAGACAACTCGATATGATTGTGTGCCAGTTGCGAGAATTAAAATTTGGGCCAGATGCGAAGAATGGCAACACTACATATTCAGATCTTTGGACGAACAAATTTCAAGTGGTACTGAAATAAATACAAGTTTCATTTCTTCTAGAAACCTTGGTTGGAACATGTTCTTGTTATGTGTACTAATTGACATAGCTCCAAATCGAACTCATGTTTAGTGTTTAATAGTCAATTAGTTTAAATAGAAACGCTGGATTTATCTTTGTAAACTAAACTTTCTGATTAGCGCTTTCTATATAAGATTACAACACCAAAAAGATTTTAATCAAAGCATCCGTTACTAATTGGAACCATTATCGCTTAACTCAATATTTCTTTTTTAGCTGTCAAAAAACTGCGTGCCTAACAAATGTTCCAAATTATTATCAATAATAATAATAATAAAAATCTGATGCACAGAATACTTGAAGACAGATAATTTTCCTTATTACAGAGGCATTTCTGAAAAAATCGGCTACACACAAAAAGCAATAAATCATCAAAAAAGGAATGGAAACGCCTACTCAAGGTGCTTCTAGCACAATAAATCCAGACGAAGCAGCTACAGAAATGCTATAAAGTTAAAATGCATATTGCAGTGAAGTTTCTCATGGCTGCCGTTCGTTAGAATTTGAATTAATTCTGCTTTAAAGACAAACAGATTAAACCATGGCAACATTTTTCACAAACCGAATGTTCGAATTTGACAATAAAATATCTACCAACTCCCGGAAATAAACGTATTTGTCTGCGTTAATAATCTTATTACCTCATGAAACATCAATTATTAGTCAGTGTTAGTAAAGGAATTGATAATTACCAAAAATACAAAGTCATTAAATGACCGTACATGTTAGAATATAACAACCTCATTCATAAATCAAAGTGAAGTGTCTAAAATCGATATCAGGATGAATGAGTCACAGACGGTGCCAGATCATAATATCTGACAAAACTGAAACTGCTCAAGACTACAGCTTTCCTTTGTAAATCAACCATCTCGTAAAACATTCTGCATGTTCAGCAGACCAATTTCTTCTGTTTCATTGACTGAATGCTACTAAGTTAAATTTATGAATCTATGAGCGAGAGTACCGAATTCCGTGCTCCACCAACTCTCTGACTTCATAAGACAATATAGGATAACAAATTAATTAACCTACAGCACTCTCAATTTTCCTTATCTTTCCTTAAAAATTCCCAGTTCTGGTCGTTTCCTTAAAGCACCTAAAACATGAACTATGAATAAAGCCGGTTACCATAACTGTATCTACCATAGGTGTTCAACCTCATGAGGGTGGTTGGTCCTCGTAAGGGCGGACCTCACATCACCACTTGATGGGGAGGGTAAAGTTACAACGTAAGGGTGAGTGCGGGTGCGGCCTGAGGACGCGTGACAGTGAGGACGAAATTGAAACATGAGAGTGTGTGAGGTTTGACGAAAATGAACACCATTTGGTATCTACACGAATCGTGAAGAGAATCTCTACGACTCCAACGTTGGAAAGACAATTGACGATCTCTTGATTTTTTTTTCAAACAAAGAAATAATGAATTATACCGACCACAACGAAACAAATAACCATTGCAATGTTCGCCGATATCCTTGATTGACGCACTTCAATTTAGTTTCTTATCTATTCTTTATGGGCTGAACAGGCAGTCATGGGCCACTTCTTCAAACTAATGACTTGTTAATTTTCTAAGAGCTGAACAGACAATCTAAACCTGTCACATGTCTGGACGATCGTGATTCCGAGAAATGGAACAAGCACGGCCTTAGCTGAGGTAGTGCCCGGAATTCGCCTGGTTTATTTAAAAAAAATAAACATTGGAAAACCTCAGTCAGGATAGCCGGCAGTGAGGCTCGAACACATATGTATCCTCATTGTTGATTCGAAGTGCACGACGTTATAGCTGTACCATGGAAGCTGGGTTTCAATTGTAATGTAAACTGATGTAAATTATGCATGTTCATCTATCATATTGAATAAAATTATGTCAAGGTAAGATTTCTTATTATCTTTCTTCACATATGCATGCTTCCTTAAACAAATCATAAGATAAACATAAAATGAATTTTATAAGCAGTAACAGCACTATGGTAAACAAATGATAAAAATTTAACTGAAAACAACTTTGAAAGAACTGATGATAGGCTATAAGCTTAAGAAGAACGTCGCATATTGGCGTAAACCGGTACACAAAGAAAATGCAAAATACACAGTCTGAATAAGGACGATGAGCAATACATAAAACAAATCAGTGTCTGAAAGGTTACTACAGAGTTGAAAGTAAAAGACTGCATATTAGGCTGTACTCAAGTGAATATCCCAGACTGACCACAAAAGCATTTGGACACATTCATAGACTCACACTCAATTAAAACACAAACATACACCGCAGAGGGTTTCTGATAAAACACTGTACAAGTATAAAAGCTAGAAATATGAAATATCTCTTAAAATTAAAACATTTCCTTTGCTTTCCAATGATGCTCAGATATAATATTTAAGACATTAATTTCAAAATTGCGATAACCCAATTTACATAAAGAGAAAGACATTCATAATCCACAAGAATTAAAGTTCAAATCTTCCACTACTCTCGATTCACTGTTAAAAATGTTTTCTTGTAGATCCTATTATACAATTAAATAGGATCCCAATGCAGGCTGACCACGTGCAAGTCCGGATATGTTAAAATCATGTTCTTGACAAAACGCCGATGACAATAAATGTTGTTCATTAGTATTCATATTTAGTAAATAATAATAATAAATACACATATTTTTTTTTCATGAATATACTATTCTCGTAATCTCATACATTATCATGACTATTGTCTTGGTGTTGCTTTTCCGCAATTAATTATACTCGTGTTGCACGTTTTCCTCATTACCTCGGCACATGCTGGAATGTCGGTTCAACATCTCATGACTTCATTGTTTACAAAGTGCTAATATGCATATAAATAGTCTGTTTTAAGGCTCAATGGCATTGGACACAAACAAATCTCGTACTAGAACA
>JAGDQP010067287.1:0-11169 GCA_022664845.1 Lepisma saccharinum
GACCATCATTTCCAAGCTTTATTCTCAGTAACACCAGGTAAATGTAAGGATGCTACCTTGAAGTTAGGCCCTGGCCAACGTCTTTCAGCATGGTTTCTCTTAACCTAACCCAGCCTAACCCATATGAATAAATACATAAATAAATGCGATACAAAATAAAATAAAATATCCTAAGACGTCAAATAATAGGTTATTGCGTTAGAAATCTTCTACTTTGATCACAGTAATTACTCCTTAAGTTCGTCTCTTTGCATTGATGTGAGTTCAAACTTTTAGAAGTAAATAAAAGATCTGAAATATTTTAGGTAGATCGAGTTAACCATTTAAAAAAACGTTAGAACTAAATGTGTACCAATTTTAAAGTCTCACATACTAGACAATGCGATTTGATACCCTCGTCTTTGCATTCTGGTGCGGAAAAGTGGATGAAGTTCGAGGTAATCAGTAGAATCTGAAAAACATTTAAGTTTTCTCACTGAGTCTTCTCTTAGTTTAAGCACTAACAAACACTTGCGTAAACAACTGTTCTGAATATAAAGACGAAATTATTATTTTACTTTATGAACATAGTCTATCGATTAGGTTCTTTTCCATTCTTTATAAAATATTTACCATAAAAGGTGTGATTTCAGCTCATAAAATAATCTGACGGAAAACAATATTTCCATCACTCATAGAGAGTACCACTAGCTGAAAAAGCTTAACATTTTGCCTGCACAGTGTAGTTTGCATGTTACGTCCTAATTCAGAGGAGGCGCACGGCAATTCGGAAGATGCTATTTCACTAGGTTAGTATGAAGTCTCTCGTAAGCCTTAGTGGTAATGAGAGAAATGTAACAAAGTATATCACGTTTGTACAGAATGTCTGAAATGAGTTAATAACTTGCATATGTTCAATTAATATATTTTGAACGAGGCAGTGTGTTAGTCCTTCGAGTAGGTACATTCTTCTTTCTTAGCAATATTTTGTAAACAAATCTCCAGTGTACACCACTGTAGATAACAATGGTTCCGGGAAGGCACTGCTACTAGAAGACCGGGTTTAGTGTTCAAGATTATCGGTGCATCACCAAGATAGATTAGCAAAAGTTGTTTACACCTACACCTAGCATCTGAACACGAGATGTTCTGAATGCTTCACCAATATGTAACTTATAGGTCAGAAATCTAGAAGAGTGTGTTGCTCACCCTGTCCAACCATGAATGAGTCATCAGTGGTGCCATGCTTGATCCTACTGGAGGGCAGAATTGAAAACTTCATCTTTTCATGTACAGCTGCTGTGATTGTCTTGGTACCCCTGATGTACGTATGTGGGTCAGAAGGAGACCTGAAAAACGTATCCTAGTTAGCTTCATCCGTCTTCTGCACATCCGAGGCGTTGAGGAATAAGTAATGATTTCCCATAATAACAGAACCATCTCCCTTAACTCAAACAGCATAACGATGAATGTTCACATCAGAATGGATATCAAACTCGATGTGCCACTGTTCATAAACTTTATCGAAGGAGATATTTCAATAGAATAATACTATTTTTTATATTACAGCAGGAACCCAATATACTTTTTCGTAGGTGAATATACTTGGGGGTCCCAAAAGAAACAGGAATTTTGTAATAAAATTGAGTGTATTTATTTTTGGGTGCTACAACTAGAATCGCTTTCAAAGTACTGTCTATTTGATAAAACGCACCGGTCTAAGCGAGTTTCCCCATTTTTGGAGGAGGCGTGAAACTCTTGCCAAGTGATACCTTTGATTCGCTCCTTCGTTTTTACTTCTCCTCTTCCACATCTGCAAAACGTTTTATTTTGAGGATTTTTGTTTCCATTTGGGGGAATAAAAAAGTCATTCGGAGCAAGTTCGAGTGAATATAGCGTGTGCAAAAGCTGGATTATGTTGTTTTCTATTAAACATCGTGTCGCAATCAGGGATTTGTCTGCAGCTGAGGCACGCGTCTTTCTGGAACTGTTTTCACTTGCAATGTCTTGCTCAAAGTCCGTTGGTAGGAACTCCAGGCTCACCAAACAAATCAACAAGCTTATCAGTGGTTCTGCGATGGCTTCCATAATCACTCCACCAGTTCTGGTGATGCTTTCTGGAGGTCGAGGGTCGCCCTGAGCGAGGTTGGTCTTCAAGTGGCCTCGAAGCAAAAGAAAAACAACACTTGTACAGTTTTGTTTTTCCCAGAGCAACTTCTTTGTAAGCGGTTTCAAGCATTACAGCTGTTTCCCCAAACAGAAAAACAGAATTTCATCGCATCACGCGTTGTTTACACTTTTCAGTCATCACAAAACTCGCCGAACAAGCAACAGCCGCTTAACAAAAATATTTGTTATGTGGTACCACGACTTCACTCGACAACGCTGGTCGGTAGACTGTTGCAAAAGGATCCCAGCAAGAGGCAGCTAGCGGCGGAAGAATGTACTACAACGGATCCGTCCACCAGAGAATGATTCCGGTTTCTTTTGGGTATCTCCTCGTATTATCCGGTCTGGCAAGATCACTAGGTCTATGGCCATAAAGTACGACAGTAGATCCACATGCAATGAAAATATCAATATGCAGTGGACTCTTTGTACCACTGAGTTCCATTTTTCGCTTTCAGTGTTGACTGTATGACACTTACTGCACTCGTACCATCTTCTTCAATTGACACACTGTTGCTTATATTTTCTTCATCCCTTGACTTCTCACATGATGATTCCTGTTGGATTTCCATTTGTTCTTCATCTGCCTCATCTGATATTTCACTATTAATGGAAATGTAATCGTCGTCTTCAACCAAAGCTTCAATTGTTTCGTGCTCCTTCAGACTCATTGTAGTAATGAATTACACAAAATACTGGGCTATCTTCTATACACGCAATGAAAATGCACATGCAACGAACAGCTACATGCGCACTGCTGCCACATCATAGTCACCCTTTGTAGCCAACTCTGAACCAAATAAAACACAGTAAAAAATCCCTGGGGTCAATTTGACCCCTCATATGTAAAAAGTAGCATTACGATTGAAAAAAGTATAACATACATTCTACTTGCAATAATCAAATACTGATGTGGACAGACTGACACGCGGAAAAGGGATGCAGAAGACGACAATCGGAGGACCACGCATGTACGATACATAACCAGAACCACCGACTGTGAGTACTGGCGCTACCGAAGGGGCCAAGGGGCGCTTGCCCCAACAGGAAACTTGTTATCCGAAAGAAAACAAAAGTGTACTAAAGTACATTGGTAATGCGAACAAGGTTTTACCCCACCATAACGCAGTCTACCCCACCCCTAGACAACCCCTGCCAATGACAATGAACTCTCGTGAGGTTTACCGAAAGCGTTTGCGAGCGAGAGCCGTGAGAAAATCGGTTCGTACTGGCAGAAAGTTACAGTAGGACGAGAAGGAATGAACATAGCAGAGGTGAGAAAAAGGACAACAGAGAAAGTCGTACCTGAGAAAACAATGCTGTAAACGCATGTGCGCAGTGCAGACTACGCAGAGACCTCTGCAAAGGAACAGTGGAAGTCTCGGATAAATGATGGAGGAAAACGTTGGAAAACTGCACAAGGTCACATGGAAACAGTAGTAAGCACAGTAGTAAGGCGTTACAGCGAACGTATGACCCAGTGTAGCGCATTACAGCTTCAAAGTGTCACGCCGCAAGCATTCTAAACCACGAACAATCGAGGCTGGTTATTAGGCCTACTACCGAGCATGGACGAACCATATATACGAACGGAATAGTAGACACGGGGAGCGAGGAACAACAGTGTCGTGGTGGATGATATCCCCATGAACAAACACTCCACAGTTCAATCTAGAAATACGTAAACACTACTACTGTGTCTTGAGCACGTATGCACTTCACAGTTGTTGTTGAAACTGGCCGCCATTGACGTCCATAAAGAGCTGACATCGGCGAAGTAAGGAGTTTCTGGTACAAGCAAACACATCTGGTGAGTCCCTCAATGCTCCTGTAGCTGCAATGAACCAAGCAAGGAGATCCTCCTCAGTTGGCACCGGCGTCTCATACACCAATCGTTTAATTTCTCAACAGAGAACGAAATTCAACGGTGTCAGGCAGGGATATCGAAGTGGCTACGGTACAGGTCTACCTCTGCCTATCCAATGACCGCCAAACACATCGGCTAGAATGGCCCTAGCTCCGTGGTCGAAATGTTCCGTGTCACCGTCATGTTGAAATCATTTGTTACGTCGACTTTTCAGTGGTACGTTCTCTAAGAGTCTCGGCAGCACATCACGTAGAAACACACGATACAGCGGACCACATAAACGATGGGGAAACAGGTCCAATCAAATAGTCACCTCCTATGCCACACCACGCTTTCACGGCTAATCAATGTTGCTGCTGTTGAACAACTACGGCATATGGATTTTCTACATCCCAGACGTGGCTGTTGCGCGCATGGAACACGGCATCCCTGGTGAACATTGCTTCATCTGTCCAGAAAACAGCGTTGGGAACTGTGGGTTGGCATGTGTTTGTTGCACATGGTGCACCTTCTGGAATTTGAATGGGTGCATGCCCTACTCCCGCAGAACGCGAAGTACATTTGTATGGTGGGTGTTTCGTGAGAGAGCAATGACACTTGTGCTGGTGCTAGGACAGTCCCTCCTCAAATTAAATCAAATTGTGCAATACGCCCTCCTCAAATTAAACATTGCGGACAGCTCGGTATCTTTCACGGTTTCCACTACCGTTTGGCAGAGATCTTGTTGCCCACAGGCGCACATCAAGGCGTTGAAAGAAAACGTGTGATGGTAACCCCCTATTTGGAAACCGTGCGTGATACAGACGGTGTGATGAACGGCTATTTTGATGGGCCTCGCCATATATGAGATTAATATCAGCAAGTTGCTGGGTGGTGCAGTTCGCAATGAGGTGTCCCACGCCGTTTTGCCGCGATTTGCGACAGCTTGTAACTTGGAAATGACGCCGAATTTAACAAACTGTCACATAAACTTTTTGTCCAGTAAACAGAAATGGGAAGCGCTAAAACAACCAAATTTGGAAAGAGTTTAGATAAGTTTTGTTTGACAGCAAAACGAGGGCACGGATACAAAGAACTGATGAGACACAATGTCAATATGTGTTTTTTTTCTGATGGGATTTCAATGTTAAATGCTGGTCTCACATGCCATTCTTTGGAATATTCATCTCTGGTAACAACAAAAATAGGTATATGTGCACAACTTCTGATGCTTTGCTAATTAATGTGCTAATGAGCAACGTGACCAACTGTGACCCTGTCACCTCTTGAAGGCCACCTGTTACATTTGCGAAATTAGCGCTCCTTTCAACAAACTTATCGTACAAAATTAATTCTACCTATGAAGGCGACAACGAACACACAAATTAAGGATGATTTTAAGACTTCATTACAGCAAAATTGAAAGATCAGAAATGTCACAATAGGTCAAAGGACACGGAGCTTAAGTGTCGCATTTGAGACAACGACGACTATCAAAGCATTCGAAGTTTGAAACAATGAATTGAATTTTATAAGATTTAATATTAAAAATGGCATGTGGTTTACGAGAATCCAAAATTTGACCCCGCGATTCTCAGAAGGTCATCTGTGATCTTTTAGAGATTATCGTTCTTTTCAACAGCTTATTGTACAAACTTATCTCAATGATAGAAGATGTCTTTGAACATACTTATAAAGGAGAAATATCAGATTATGCGAGGTTTGAAACACTGAATTGGCAGTGAGTTCGTATGAGTTTTAAACTATCAATGACATGCACTAAAAGATTGGAAACTATGTCCAATAGGAGGCCATTACCTGAGTAATTCCAGTTTACTCAAAGCTTTTTTGGAGACTTTTACCGTTATTTACTCATTTGTATATCTAGTGAGTATAGATAAACATTTGAAATACTACCTTACCTGTACAACTGCTCTTGACTTGTAGCTGGACTCTCAGTCATCGGTTGTTATTCATCTATTCCTCGTGATGTCCTTGATGTGCTAAGTATAAATTAACTCTGTGTATCAGTGGCTTTGTTAAGTTTTTTCAAGTTTGTCCGGTCTTATCTGTTCACCACAACGCTCTATTGATCGTCGAAGCTCTGCAAGTGTTGTTGAAGGTCCCTGAAATCCTCTTGTTTAAGGAAACCCCACAATAAAGTCGCATTCAATTTATATCGGGACTTCTATCTTGCTACTATACTTCTCTACCCATATTTGACAAACAGTTTCCAAACCTTCCTCTCAAAATTTCATGTGTTTTTCTAGTCCGATTTGCTTGATCCCCATCCTGTTGGAATCACATTTCATTGTTCGAGTCAAGATTTATGCGTTCAAGTTTAGGGAAAATAAATTCATGCAACATAATTTGATTTACGTTTCCTTCAAAGAAAAACGGCCCAAGTACAAATTTGCTGTTAGTTCCATCCATACCTTAATACCCGTTTGGTCAGTAGAACGTTTAATTCTTTCCTATGGTGGACTGAGCCCCCAGATCCGTGCATGAGATAAGACATCGTTCCATTTTTTTAAACTTAACTTAATCAGACATTATAATTTGAAATTGAAACATAAGGTTTTCATTTAATTTGTCTATAAACCAGTTACAAAATGACAATTTGGCACCGTGATCTGCTTCTTGTAATTTATGTAAAATATGCATTCTGTACACCCTATCGTCCAGCACACGCAATATCCTATTCAACGAACTTCTTGTAACGCTGAGTGCAATACTTTGACATCGTATAGATTTTCTGGGTGAATAAACACAGAACGAACCACTTTGCTTTTATTTTCGTCGATAGAGACAGTTGCTGATCAACCGGCTTATTGTCACTGAGAAAGGTGCTAATTATTGAAACGGATATTTCCAAACTATTCATACAGACAAATAAGTTGTGTGTTTCTTATTTTCACACGCCATTGTACAAACGCCTTTCTCAGTGTTTGTGGGACGAACTACCCACTCAGAAAGTACCACTCTAGCAAATCTGCACGCTGTTCTATCGAAAGAGTATCTACCGGCAATACCATACACACTGACAAACACATATGAACATAGCAAAAATAAAATAAATTCAACAGTGCTTGTTCTTTGTAAAATCACAACTAAACACAAGAATCACTGACACATTTATGATGCAAGATTAACGATCAAGGGCCTCACTGTCTCTCATCAACTAGATTATTTGGTCAGACAACACCAAACCACCCTTTCAAATAAAACAAACTGATTTATTTACGTGTGCCCAAAACGTAAACAGAAGATGTTTATGCCTCAAAGTCAGAAATGGACTGTCAACAAACGATCACCGAGTACATATTTCTACATATTGGGAAGAAACTTGTTTCGCGTGGAGTGTCTTCGCCTTTTCCCAATTCTAATTAAAAAGCATCCGCGAAATAATTATGTGCACACATTTTTTTTTAAATTTTTTTTAAGGAAAGAGTTTCAACGACAAAAATACCTTCAGTCGAAGACAGTTTCATTGTGAAATGATTTGATAGCAATGCTACCTTAAAGCCATGGGGCAAACAAGGGACACGTATGGGCGATATTTTATTGTTCTGATTTCGACTTAGCACTTAAATGCCTCAACGGTATTTGACAAAGGCCATTCATCCCTCAAGACCCTCACCAGCATAATACACTAATCTGAGATCTGACCTTTGAAATATTACTGACAACTCTGAAGCAAAAATAAATGATTCTACCTCAGAATATGAACATAGTGAACAACTACAAGCCTTCCACAGTTCACAATTTCTCCGGAAATACCGTTAATTCATATGTAACCAAATGAAGCCACAACTTCCTTTATCATATGGCAATGCTATTCTTTTTTAAACCTTATTTCAATGTTTCAAACGTCGCATGTTCTCATAGTAGTCAATAAAGCCCCCCCCCCCGCAAGAAATATTTAGATTTATGACGCTCGACCTATTGTGGTAATTATGGCCTTTCAGTTTTGTTGAAAAGAAACCTTCATTCGGTCCTTTATTTGTGCATTAGTGGTCATCTTCTTTGACAGAATTAATATTGTACCATAAGCTGTTGCAACGAGCGTATAATCCCTAAAAGTCACAGATGACCTGGTGAGGGTCAAGTGGTCAAGTTTTGGTTTTTGGAAAATCACTTTTCAATTTTATTTTTAATTTTTTTAAAAACTCAATTAATTGTTTCAAAAGTCGAATGGTTTGATAGTCGTCATTATCATGACATTTGACCTCTTGTATCATTTCTGACCTTTCGCTTTTGCTGAAAAGAAACCGTCAGTCTGTTCTTTATTTGTGTGTTCTTGGTCTTCTTCTTCCAAAACAGAAATTTTGTAGGATCAGTTGTTGAAAATGGCGATAATCCCTTAAAGGTCACACATGACCTGCAGAGAGTCACGCTATCAAGTTTTGGATACTTGTAAGTCCCATGTCAATTTTAATTTTAAATCTTATAGGAACTCAATTTTATTGTTTCAAAAGTCGAATGTTTTGACAGTCGTCATTGTCTGAAATATGACACCAAGGTTGCGTGGCCTTTTGTGACATTTATGATCTTTTAATTTTGCTGTAATTAAATATTGAAACCATCTTTTTTTGTGAATTCGTTATCACCTTCATCGACAGAATTAATCTTGTACGATAGGTTGTTGAAAGGAGCGTTAATCCTGCAAAAGTCGCAGGTAACCTTCTAGAGGTCACAAGGTCAGAGTTGGCCACATTTCTCGTTAGCGCATTACTTAGCCTAGCATCAGAGTTTATGCAGAAATACCAATTTATGCTACCAGAGATGAATTTTCAAAAGAATGGCATATGCTATCACGATTAACATTGAAATCCCATAAGGAAAAATCACATTTTGACCTTTGACCTTGTATATTATCAGTTCTTTGTACACGTGACCGCGTTTTGCTCTCAAACAAAACTTCAAATCTTGATCAAAACTTTTTCCCAATTTGGTTGTTCCAACTCTACCCATTTCTGTGTACTGGAATATATATAATTTCCAACACTTAACATTAATTGTTTGAAAGGTTCCATCATAAAACGAGTCTAAAGTCATTCTTGAAAGAAATACAAAAAAAAGGAAAAAGTTATTTCTACTTAGAATTCAATACTGATCTGCCAGTTAGGGATCGACAATCTAGATTTCAATTACAAACACCGAGAATTACAATACCCTGGTGCCGACTAGGAGATAATGGTTTGATTCCTACACGGAATCGAACATTCCAATAACGTATTCCTAACAGCTGTTACATACAATGTATTTTAGTAAACGTAGTTCACTTCTAATGATTTGTGTTATATTCAAACCAGCTTCGTATATTGTGATTTCGCAGAACCATGGATATTCAGGAAAAAATGGATTGTTTTAAATGTTCTTAGAATTACAATTACTTTATCAATCAAGAAAACTGATGTACCTGAAGCCAACAGTTATAAAAAAAATAATTTATAATTTTATGATATGTTTAAGTTCTCCGCGCATATTCATGTTGTGTGTCAAAATTTATATTGTACTTGTAGATCATATGAAAAACAAACATTTCCAAAATTAAAGACAGTTTGTGAGGTATTTAGTACCTGTGCAAGAGAATATATTATGCATTCCACTATCCATGGTGCAAAACACATACGGGAGTACTCATTGCATTGGGTGAGAAGGTAAGTATTAATAATTATATATAGATAATTCCAAGTAGGCTATTAATAGGTAATGAGGACTACTTGTTTTCTGAAATGAAACAAAGTATTTATGCTCCATCTGTACATTGAATAATTATATTTACAATTCAAGTCAATTCATTGTATTATTTCCATTATTCTTATTGCATTTTATTTACATATTTTTAGGTAGATTTAAGAAGCATCCTTGCTTTAGCCGATTTTGGATTCTCGTTTTGCTAATGACATACAAGTTGCACATTGTAGTTTCGTGCTACATATAAGGTTTTAACAAGTACAATGCAAAGACACTACTAAAATTACCTAAATACGTTTATAAAGTTTGAAAAGAATGAAAAGTGAACAATCTAAAAAATACCAATTGACGTAAAAACACAAAATACATAAAACACTCATATTACGTAAGTACATACACATTAATAACAATATAAATTGCATGGATAACATATTATTACTGTTAAAAGGAGAAATATTCTAACATTAAATAATCACAATATAAATTATGAAAACATATTACATTCTCCTTTTACATGGGGACATTTTAAGTATATTCGTACTATTGATAATTAATTACAAATTGAAAAACAGAAAGCAACGAAAGGAAAATTAAATTAAACATACAAAACAGCTAAGAGAAAGAGAAGAACAAGCCAAGCAACGAAAGAAGACGGAAATTTAATAACTGTGCATAAGGAGTTGTGAATAAGAATTGATTGTTTAATTTTTCAGAGACTATTTCATATTGTAAGGTAGTATGCTTTTCAGATCATGCTTAAACTGTATGTCTGTCTTTATTATAATTTCTTTAGAGACAGTGTTCTAAATTAGCTTAGCTCTGTAGCTAGATATGCTGCGTTCCCTTTTCATATAACGGCTTTCTATTGTAAAAGGTAAATACGTATTTTATTATATCTGGTGTAGTAAAAAGTAATCCATTATTTTGCCAATAGCTGGCTTCAGTGATCTGTATCTCGCGTTGTATAAGTCCGATCGGGTTCAATGAGATAGCATTCAAACGATGAGATTGCGTACTACAAACACTGTTCAGATAGTTGTGATGAGTTGACTCAGTGTTGTGTGAGCGCGCGTCAAAATGGACACTAGCAAAGAGAAAATACGCTATATTTTACAGTTTCTCTTCGATAAAGGCGAAAACGCAAGCCAGGCGGCTGCAAATGTGATAATGTTTATGGTCCTGATACTGTAACAGCCAATTACGCGCAATTTTCGTTTCGTCGATTCCGTTCCGGTAATTTTGACGTCAAAGATGTACCACGCACTTTAAGGCCACGTCTCGAAAATGTCGATAAAATCATGGACATTGTCTCGTCCGACCGTCATGTAAGCACTGCTTCGATTGCCCAAGAGCTAAACATTGCACACAAAAAAAGTGTGTAACCATTTGCATAAGGCTGGATACACAATGAAGCTTGATGTATGGGTACCACACGAGTTAACGCAAAAAAACCTCATGGACCGAATTTCCATCTG
>JAGDQP010067289.1:0-11169 GCA_022664845.1 Lepisma saccharinum
AATGGTGTAATATTCCACTTGCTACCATTCACGACCTCTATGCCTCCATCCCACGTCGCATCAAGGCTGTTCTGAAGGCGAAAGGTGGCCCGACACCATATTAATCTGGTAAGTTGCACTTTCGTTCAGGTGTTTCCATTATTCTGATAAGCATCTGTATATATATATATATATACACTTTCATATCGTACCGATGTCAATAGGTATATTTTCTTCGAAATCTACCTAAAAATAGAGAAGAGGTGCGACCTTTTGCAATAGTCTCAGTTTTATATCCAAGTCAACATTGACTTCATCAATATGGCTGTCGTTAGAATTTGTTGAACAATTCTTAAATGCCTACAAACTCTCACAGAATTACAATAGAAATATCATTTTTCTCACCATATTAAAGAGAAATTATTGAAAAATGTATACGTAGCGGTATGCTACCTATATTTTATGGTTACTTTGATATATATTAATCAATAGTTTGAAAATATATATTTTTTTAAATCTTCTTTTGAAGTTTTTCTGTAAATAACTAGGTAGTTATGAGACATAATAACAAAGCTTTTCATTAGAAATATAGAAGATTCTAAGAGCTGTAAAAAGATTGAAAAATGTTTTTTCCATCGTTCATAATTAAAGGGAGTTACGTGAATTTATTTACCGTAAAGTATTCACTAACCGGACTATACATTCGGTGGTACTATTTTCGCTTCAAGGGATAGTAAAGCATCTGTTCCTCTAAATACGGCACATATCTCAACATTGTCAATATGAGCACTGAATGTTAATCTGAAAATCCACAAAGAATTAAACTTGTTACACTATAAATTAGAAATGGGCTCACGTTACTTTCGATACCTCTATACTGCCAGTATCGGTCGATACTTCAGCTAATAGAGTCGATACTTCGATATTTTTAGACTAATATATTTCTCTGAATGTAATCCTATGGTAGAACGTTAGGTCTATAACTTACATCTTAAAGCTTCTTGAATTGGAATTTTATTTATGGTCTTAGGCATCAAATAGGACAGTTAAATTATAGGAAAGAATACACTTACATTTTAATTTTTACATAATGTGTGTAATATTTAATACATTGAAAGACATTGTGAAAAAAAAGTATGGAGTATCAAATATCAAGTATCGAAGGTTAGAAATAAGTATCAGGAGTAACAAGAAATTGTGGTAGCGCCTCATCTGTATTTGTTGGGATAAAAAATTCTAGAAATGTAGAGGAAGAAATTCATAAGGGTTTAAGAGATATTGAGTAGTCAATGAAACCGTTTGTACACATACAAAAAGAATCGAGACAGAAAAGTGTCCAATTTCAGCCCCTCACCCCGTCCTATACTTGTTTCTCTTTTCGCACTCACTTTGCGTTATGTTGAAGAAAAAATAAGCCAAATTTAAACAAAAATTTTCTTTCTCTGAATATGAAATATTGCGACAAAAGGTTCCTGAGAATTCCAAAGAAAAATACTCTGAAGGAAGTTTCCTGCTTTCATATGTTGGGGAGAAGCCGACTGAAAATGAAAGATCAATTGGTGAGAAATTTTATTGTCCTTTAGTTTATTGTCCTTGCATGGTCTCTTCTCTTCTGCACCAAGAAAGGAGCTCCTCGTCCCAAATTTCAGGACAGCGTGGTTGAATTCTTTCTTCATTGTATATTTTTTTCATTGGCTTACGGATCCTGTAAACCGACTTGTTTTTTCTTTCAGTATTTCACTACTCCTTATGACTATCCAGCCACACACACACACACACCCATACGTATACCGACATATCGTCATAAAATAAGAAGACGAACAATTTGTACAATTAGTCAAATGTACATGAAACGAAAGAGGGGAAAGAACGGACTCATGGCGGGTACAATGTTGATTTTATGAGGTTTGAAACTACAAAACAACCGCTAGCCCATCCTTTAAAAACACCATATGATAATACTTGGTTTCCAAATATTTTCGGTGTGTGACAGTGAGAGAGCGAGAGAGAGAGAGAGAGAGAGAGAGAGCAATTGGCCTGGGTGTATCTATACCGACTGGCTCTGATGAGCAGAATCCGCAAAAGTGAGCAATCAGAAGTGACAGAAAAAGCGTGACAAGAGTCTACTTGATTCCGATGGAGGGGAAATGCTTCCTTGACAAAAAACTATAACACCCGGTCATTGAAAAGCATTTTTAGATGTTATTGTTGGTTGTCTTATATTTTGATATACCCTATTAAGTGAAAGAAATATTAACTGTAACAGTCTCAAATTTTAAAAAGACGACTTCCACTCCTGTGTAAAACAAAGTTGTAGAGAATTATATAGAGTAGAACTCGGTTATAACGACACCAACGGACTTCAAAATTGTGTCGGTATAACCAAATGTCATTGAAACCGAGGTGTATGGAGTTATGAGGAATATGTTAATACCACAAAATACCTTACACTAACCGATATCACTATAATTGAGGTACCCTGTATTTAAGATCAAATTATACAAAATTGTTGTATGTATTTTAGATAGAAGGAGATAATACAGTAGAACTGTTAAACTATACAATACATTATATGTATATATTACTTTTGATTACATATGTTTCATTTCCATTGTCCCATATAGTACAGAATATTCCAGAGATATCCGATTTACATCCATAATATGCGTACAATGTCCCAGAATATACGGGATCAAATAATATATTCCTAGGATATTCCTTTTAGAATATTAAAAGGGTATTGTGGGTTGGTGCTTCAGGAATATTCAGAAAATAATCACCAAAGAATAATTGTTCTCGACATATTCGTAGAATTTACTTGCAATATCCCCAGGAATATCCTTAGGATATGCGCTCATTCCGGCCATTCAGATAATCGTAGAATATTCTACACATATACCAAGAATATCGTAGAATATCATTGAAATATTCATAGCATATTCCTAGAATGCACGTGTGCTGTGTGGGGTAGAACAATGTTGAAAAAGTATCAAGTACCGAAGGGCAATAATAAATACCAGCATCGCGTATCGAGAAATTCTTATATCGGCCTATCTCTCTAGGGGAAGTCAGGTGAATATGAGCATAGTTAGTGAAAATACGATTGTATCTCAAAAATGGTTTATTACAAAAATTTCAAAATATGACTAAAGTAAGACAGATTCTTCCTTGAAGAACGCTAGAAAGTACAGAGTTGTGTGTTCTCCGGTTTCTGAGTAATGAAGAGGAAAGTAAGGTAGATGTGCAGTGCTCATATTTCCCATGGTACAAAAGTAATATGAGCTCTGCATAGGACATATATGAGCACCATATGAGCACCATTCTGGGTCAATATCTGCACACCCAATACAATTGAAAACGAACAAATAACAGTAGAATATACAAAATAAAAAGTAATACAATTAAAGATAACAATAATAAGCAAAAAAGAGTCACTCATGCTTTTGAAACACACACTCAAACAATAGTCCTCTGCAAATGAAAATTTGCGACGAAAGAAATCTAAGCCACAGACAGTTTTGTCAAGAAATGGACAGAAATAGACAATTAAACTTTTCTTCCCCAAAAGGAAGAAGAGCCCAATTGTCGATTTTTGACAAAACTGAAATTGTGGCTATCGCAGGTCTTAAAAATAAAACACACCTTCAAATATGAATTACATAAAAAAAACCAAAAGAACAGAAACACTACATCTTAAAGTGGTTTACCTGAACTTAGGTGGGACAATAGTCTCAATCAAAGAGGCCAGGACGCTGCATATTGACACATAGGACATAGTACCAGTCATGGCAAAGATCACAGCTGATCCACTGTTCACCTTTAGTGTCTTCACTAACTTGCCCTTATAAATATGACAAGTATTATCACTCTTTGAAGACTTTGTGGATACGCCTTTCTTCTTGTTTGGCGTGGCATTACTGGCTTCCTCTTCAGTAGGATTATGATGAGTCGCAGGAGATTTAGTGATCTTTACATGGAATCTTGCTCTTGAATTCTTCAACTGAAGCTGTGTTATCAATTTCCTTGATGTAAGTTTTCGTTCCTTTCCTTTAACATTTCCTTTCTGGATGTTTGGTCGTTGAAGAACAGGCAGAGGAAAAAGTGTACTGACAATTTTCCGCGGTGTACGAGAAACTTGCTTGGTAGCGTTTCCTAAAGAGCCTGAGGGTCTAGGTTGAGGTGCAGAGCTTGCGGAGAAGGCGAGTTCTTGACCGGGAGATGTATTGGTTGGTGATGTCTACAACGCATCAACAGTAGGTAGGTAAGCAGAACGTGTTACATCAGCATTAACTGCAACTGAACGTGAAGTGTCATGAGAAACATCGGGAGCACAAACTGCTGCAATGTAGGCGAACTCGGGAATGTGACCAAATGCTCTAAACCCACTTGAAGCAATTTCAACAGTAGCAGTTGCAGTCCAAGCTTTCGTGAACATTTCAGCAAATTCTAATTTGGTGAATGCCCTGCCGTTTTATCGAATAAAAGTAGAACAGTTAGAATAAAACTTGCCTTTGAAAGGTGCGAAGAATGCTTGATCTTCAGGTTGTAACCATCCAGTTGTGTGTGGAGGAAAGCACAAAATGCAAAGTCCATTCTCTTCTGCGAGGTACTACATTCCATCCACAAATTATTATGTCATTACAGATTTTCTGCTTTAGGTAATACCTGCAAAAGCTCGTCACGTTCATTTCTCTCATTATTTTCAGTACATTTGTACATGCTCATATTAAACTGAATTTAAAAGCTCATATTTCACCGACTGCTAATGGATTTTAATGCTTTCTATTTATAACAAAGAAGTAAACAAACAACTGGCGTTGTGTTCCTAGACGAAACTGACTATAAATCAAGTGATATATTTTATATAACGAATGGATACCTCGTTTTAGCTTATTTTCCATTGCCCTGATTTAATTATAGCTAAAAAAATATACACGTTATAATTCTACGTACCTTTAAACTTCTCCTTTATTACCCAACACTAGCAGCACACTAGCTTGGGGTCCACTCTCGTCAACCATGAAACCCCAAACAAGGCTACCAACTTCGTTATTTCGCTCTTGCGCAATGCACGTGGAAGATATGGGGGTATAAGCTTTGTGCTGCTCATATTCTCGGACTGATCATATTAAACTGAATTCTCCTATATTACTTAATTACTTCTAATTAAATAATTAAGCATCATTTGCATTTTAAGAACGATGTTGAAGGAAGTATCGAGTATCGAAGGTGAGAAATAAGTATCGCCATCAAGTATCGAGAAATTCTGGTATCGACCCATCTCTACTATAAATAACTGAATGTCTTCACATAACAAATTAGCTATTCGAAGATGTGTGTGACATGTTAAGTAACGGAATCATCTTTCTCACAAACATGTGACGAGAACTCCTGCAGAGAAGATTCATCATCAGCATCGAAATCGAGAATATTGGAGTTGCTACACCCACTACGATTGCAGTATCCACACAAAACAAAGCACTGTAAACCAGCTCTTTGAGAAGCACAATTTCGTTCACACCTAGTCTCACACTTGCCAAATATTAACCTTAGGATGAATTCGGGAACCGGAGGTTGTTGAGTTAAAACTGGTTGCAGAGAACGATTTTAAAGACCCATCCTCAGGAAGTAGGTAGCAAGTCGTTGCCCCTCCATTGTTGCACCTGAAGATAAACAAGTTTTGAATGCTGTCTTGCAGCCGCTGAAGTTGAGAGAAGCCGAGTAAGTTCCACCTGAGAGGTGAAAGGACGTGTTGCCACTGCTTTCAGAAAACGATGATATCAAAGTCTGTTCAGAGATGTTGTTCTATTACGAGCGCCATACAGGACCAATAGAAAATGATCACCTGCTTCTGCTGCTTCTTGGGCAGTTGCATTGGGATTGTTGAATACTGAAGTAATTAATCTTTGACTGTGTTTGAATGCTTTTTTGTTTCCTTGGCCAAATAAAGAAGATGTAGTGCCACATCCGGAGACAACATGAAGAAATAGCATCCATTGGCATAGGTCTTCAAGTGCGTCTTGGATAGAGGTAATATGGTAAGTCCGTGACACTTTCTCACAGTTGACTTTTGAAAGTAAAGAGGCACGTAACCAGGAGCAAATGTAAGCAGCAGGATGAGTAGATCTTCATCTGTACCAACAATCACAGTTACCTTTTCCTCTGAAATCTCCAGTGCTGTTCTAATGATCAATGTATCAGAATCAGCCTGTGCTTGCCGCGTCAAAATATTCTCAAATTCAAGATTAATTTCTTAAATCGGCAATGAATGGTTCCTTATTTCCTGAATTGTTGAAAACTTCTTTTGGGCCACTGTGCACGTCATGTTTTCTGTGAAGTGGATGTCAATTGACTGCGATTTTGCCTGACCTCGCCTTTGCTCTTCACATTTTGTGCTGGGCATGGAATAATCATCAAAGACGACAACGCAGGCATTAGCAAAATGGTTCTTCACATAGGTGTAGTACATTCCGTATAGTTCTCTGTAAGACATGCATTGTGGCCTAGCAACTCTTCGCAATAAATCTACATAAACCCATCTACAACATGGGCACAATCTTGAGGAGGGTATAGGTACTTGTTCCCTTCAATAAAAGTATATATTATATCATACATTACGAATTTCCGTGTTTTTCTCATATAACAATTATCGAACAACGATAAAGGTTGACTTGTTATTTCATAGTGTAAACATGTCTCGAGATCCTCATCGGTTTTCGCAACACAACTTACTCTGAAGAATAACTGCATAGGGTTTATAGGAGCACCCACGCTGTTGTTGATCTTTACAGCGCTAGTCATAATGTCCGAACTTTGTCATTTTGATGTAAATGAACATACTTGAAAGTTTTCCCTACAATTCGTTCCGCTACAGCTTTTCCGACATTAACATCGTCATCACACTTGCTGTAATACCAATTGATAAAGATATGAGCTCAGAACAATTTGTGAAGGAAGAATGGAAGGCAAACCACGCCACCACTTTTAAACAATCGCTATTACTCGTACGTCTCGTACTTGTTGTGACTTCCTAAGCTGAACGTGCTGGTAAGATGAAGTGAATTCCATACCACAGAACTCCTCAAAATGCTGAACACGCATACATCCCCTGTACCCATCGATTCAGAGTGCTATTCATTATCCCACGTCCATGAGTCAGACTGCCAGTTGTTTTGAACGGTCACATCAATACTTGTTGTATTATCACGTCACTCCAATTGCCAGCCCACATGTTGTCGGTAGCTCTAATTGCAAGCTGGCCTACGGTGACAAATTGTTGAAACTCCTGTGGTGTCAGTCTTTCTTCGAGTGATGGCATCTGTTGTACGTATAAATTGACACATTTTGCATATGCAACGGTTCAGAAGTTCGTGTTTTATGCATGGTTTATCAACTTGTCAATTTCAAGATAAAAATCACAATAAAAAAATATTGTGGACATTTTTAATATCTCCGCATGTACAATTTTTTTGTTAGTCCAGTAAATACAGACAACAACTTGGAAAACTCCAAGTGGCAGTTCCAATTTCACGTTCAAATTAAAATAAGAAAATCCCTCAAATCTTTTAACTGTGCAAATGCCAGCATATCTTCTTCAAATTTACTGGAATCCGTATTTCCCGTTGTTTGAGATATTCATGTGACTCCTTGATGATACGCGGTCCATAGTTTGAGGAACACTCGTGTGACGAACTAGACAGGTGGTTTACTATCCCTTGAAGATATTCATATGCACTGGAAACTCTTGAGCTGAGTATTAAAAAAATTATGCTCCTTGAAATTAAGAAAATTGTAGAACAGAACGTATAGTCCGGTTAGTGAATACTTTACGGTAAATAAATTCACGTAACTCCCTTTTATTATTAACGATAGAAAAAAAACATTTTGCAATCCTTTTACAGCTCTTAGACTCTTCTATATTTCTAATGAAAAGCTTTGTCATTGTGTCTCATAACTACCTAGTTATTTACAGAAAAACTTCAAAAGAAGATTGAAAAAGTGATCCCTCAAATCTTTTCTTCCTTTTGGGTAATATACCTCAAAGGAAACGTTAGATATATGTAGCATATCGCTGTATACATATCTTTCAATATTGGGGTCTTCACGGTCTCTCCTGTATCAGGAGTGCTGGTAGACACATGCGTCATTCTAGTGTCAATGATGTCATCCTCAGAGCTCTAGTTTCTGCTAATGTACCATCGGTACGAGAACCATCTGGCTGTAGCCGCTCCGACGGTAAGAGACCTGATGGAATGACACTAGTTCCATGGAAAAGAGGAAGACCTCTATTATGGGATTTCACCTGCGCTGATACATTCGCCATTTCAAATGTTATTAATTCTTCTTTGAAAGCGGGTGGTGCTGCTATTCGTAGAGAGGCCGATAAAAATCGAAAATACTCTAATCTCCTTGCACAGTATATTTTTGTTGCGATCGCAATTGAGTCAAGTGGTACTTGGGGTACGGCAGGCCTTAATTTTATTAAAGAAGTTGGTGGGCGAATACAGATCGTTTCAGGTGATGCTCGCGCGACCACCTTCCTAATCCAGCGCCTCAGTATCGCAATTCAGCGAGGGAATGTATCTTCTATTCTTGGTACGTTGCCTTCTGGGAAGGCATTAGATGACATTTTCCTGCTTTAAAGATTTTTTTTTTAGATTTTGTTTAAATTCAATTGTTATTTTATTCTGATTGTTGGAAAGAAAAGATTATTTTTTTTTAAATGTAAGATAATTATATTCTCGTTATAATGTCTATAATTAATATACTGTTAACAATAAATAAATAAATAATTCTGTCTTTAATATGGTGAAAAAATGACATTTCTATTGAAATTCTGTGGGATTTATAGACGTTTAAAAATTGTTCTACAAATTCTAACGATAGCCATATTGATGACGTCGTAGCCCCGGTTCCACAGCCCGGAGCTTTGGTGACTTTTAATATGTCGATAGGACATAAAACTGAGACTATTGCAAAAGGTTCCATTTCTCCCCTATTTTCTTCAATTCATTGCCTAAATTTACTGGACTATTTGTGTATTTTAATGTACTCTTATTTGTTGTACTGATCACTTGATCGTATATGATTACCTCCTTGCTGTCAGTCGCAGAAGTGGATAAACGGGCTGCGTTTCGAAACAAAAATTGGCAGCAGAAGACGTATTGAAAGTAAGTACTTCAATACTGTCATTCAGTTTAAAACAATATGCTAAGGCTTCACTAATACTACATTCCTGGTTTAAATGATTGGTTGTGTTTAAATTCCTAAACGGGCGGGTTTGTGAGATTCTAAGAGGCAAACTTACAGGATTTGTTCAGACGCAAAACTATTCTCTTGAATAGACTCCTCCAAACATCCGGAGCCACGTGCACAGAAAGTGCTAACTGTAAGACTAACTGCGGACTCTATAGGGTTGAATCTAAACTGAGTCATTGGGGCATGAATGTAAATCTGCGTGTTCCAACTTACTTGCTAGCAGTTCTAGTAACAAAGAGATCTTAGGCGAGCCATAAATGCAAATTTACTGAAAAAAAAGAAACGATAATTTACAGGTTAACAACCCTCATGCAGTTTTCATTTTTACATAAAATCAAACTTTAAGAAATACAGTTTCTTTATGTAAGAGTGAATGTTTACCTTAAAATTTCTAACATATTGTCTTTCAGCTATTCGAGGCGTTTCTCAAAATGAACTAAATAGTATTTCAGGAAACGTGTTAAAGAAGTCTTTTCTTTCGTTTATGAACCAGTTCAAGAATTAAAACAATCCAACCCAGAGAGATTCCTAACAACAAAACGTAAAATGGAGACTGTAGATTGTTCAGTGATAAGGATCCATTATTATCGCATTGTCTAGAGCAAAATATCTTCTCGTTAGGTTGTCTCATCTCGTCCAAATACCATTTAAACACTAATCCAGCCTCGCGCATTCTACGTATAACCACATTGAAGCGAGATATGAACGGCGATCTTCTAGGAAAACAGATATTCCGTGGCAAACTTACTAAAGATTCTTTCATTATATGAAAGTGTTCAGTGCACGATGAACACGATTGCATTTTCTTTGCAAAGTACTCTAAAGTTGGTTGAGTAGACACTACAGCAAGTTTTTCACCATTTCTAATCCTCTCCAGAAGCTTATCGTAATGTCCATAACGTTGGAATTTCCTATACAAACCCCACAACACAGGATTAGATCTATCATTAAATAGATCATGATAAAACGCATTACCAGTGGGAATGATGGTCGATGCTGCTAAGCCCTGTAATGTATTTATGTCTGGATTGTATAAAGGACTTGTTAGAACGCCCACAATTTTACCAGTGTATGTTGAAGCAATTAGTAAACCAAAATAGGCCCAGGCGAAATAGAGAACTCGCATTGGATTGGATTTTGGCTGTGAAACAGGTGCTTGTACTAACACACCAAACATATTGAAGCAAAGTGAAATCACTGTATTCTCCTTCACCAACGTTATTCTTTGTAGGAGTATAGTAAACGTAAGTTCCACAATGAATGTAACAAAAATTGCCAGCAACACATTAGAGTTATAAATAACCAGTAATGTTTTCCAAGAAGGAATTTGTTGACCTTTCGGTACTAAGATCGATGATCGATGAATATCGTAAAACTCTGAAAAGTCTGCAAATTGATTTCGGCGGTAATTCATTAACACACTGGAATACGACATATCGGCTTCCTTCTTTACAAGGTCACCCAACGCACCTACCCATGTACCATTTTCAAGTACATGTCCGTATTGTTTCCATTCGTTGACCTTGACAATTTGGGTGGTGTAATTAATGCTTTGACTAAGAGCTTCATACACTTTGGGTAAATAGCCTTGATGTAAGTATCCGCTGTCAGTTTGCACGAAACCAAAAAGTGGTAGCGCTGAGGTGTAAACAGTACTCACTCGCAAGGTATACCCATGAAGATTTAATAGTTTACCATTAGAAAACGCTTCACCAAGAACTTCTTTGGCGTCACTGACTGTATCCAATGTTAAATTTTGTTTATAACATGTTTCTTCGAACGGATTTAAATATATTATAGTCACTCTTTCAGAACCGTAATTCAGTTGATGATCAGTATCTTGTTGTGTCTCAGCCACAATGAATATTACAGCAGACCACAGAATTTTTGTTCTAAAACTGGCTGGAAAAATAACATTTAAGTCTTCTTGCT
>JAGDQP010067291.1:0-11169 GCA_022664845.1 Lepisma saccharinum
CAATCCGCATTTGTAATAGATTGCTCGGAAATCCGCGAGTAATAACTAAGATTTATATGAAGTTTTCCCGCACTAATTGCAGAGTAAATTACGAAATTACCAGTGTTTGGAAATTACGAAAACCTTTTCAGACGCACGGCTCGGAAATACGAGCCTAAATGTGGATACGAGCCTAAATCTCAGAGTTCCGTAAAGTTTGGCATCTAAAGGTGACGTGTGGAAGTAATTTACATGTTTAATGCCATTATTACCGAAAATAGTTATACATCTGTGAAGTTCTAAATAATTCTATAATTTTCAGCCGTTCATGATAAATCTAAACCATTGTTCAATGAATTACAAGTTTATATTTTTATGACTGGTTTATATTAATATTGTTGTCTTCGTTAAAAATAAAGCTCGTTTGTTACTAACTGGTTATTCGATATTTAGTTTCGGTATTCATAAGATTTCCGAAGAATTACCGTTAACAATTTGAACTTAACAATTTCACAAGGTTATGTATTAACGTTACTAGTTCTTTATAAAATGAAACTGTATATGGATGTTTTATTTCTTTTAATGATATATCCCTTTCTGTACGGAATAAGCTATTCGTTTTTCATTGTATCTTACCAAGTATCATTGCTGAAGTAATGATATTTATTTCACCAACTTAGACGTCATTTCCGGTTGTGTTGCCATGGTGCTTGCTGTGCTTCTTGGCCAAACAAATGAAGTAGCAACGCATGTAAACATTCTGAAAAGTAAAGTTGAAAAGGAGTTTATTTCTGTGACAATGAACGCAGATCATAATACCTGGTGTACTTACACAATACGGTATACAAACCTTGAATAGCGAATGACTATAGAACAGAAGTTCTGTAATTTAAATATGGTTGTGTGGATTTGCCTAGGGTAGAGTATTACTTTGAATATTCCACGAATTGTCTGGATAAAGGGATGGTATGTAATTCATTTAATATCTTCTGTTTTTTATTAAGATTGTTTTATTCTCAAACAATTTCAGAGTCGTTATATTACTTATCTGCCAATACAGTTTTGACCCCTATGTTTGGACAAGTTCGTTACAATCACCCTGGCAAACAATACGAAAGTAAATGCATGGAGTAGTGGAGTCTGTCGCATTGTACAGAATCGAACGTAAGCTTGAAAGAAAGCTTGATTTTTCATTTCAATTGTTTTAAGAATGAGAGAACGTAATAGGCATCATAAGTTTAAGTGATAAAAAAAGAACCCTTCTTTTTTTTCTATAATGTTTTAGGCTATGTTACAGTTTAATTGATTGTTATGCTTTGTATCGGAATCTGTTAGAAGACCTTTCTTGTGAAAGTTTTGTTATAATAGTTTTGATTTTTAGGAACAGTTTCATTTTCTTTTTACAGTGTTTTTGTTTTACAGTAAATATATTTTGTTGTAACGTGTATACTCTTCCTGACTTAGCAGAGAAAAATGTAGAAGATTGTATATTGTTGGGGCATTAATTTAAATAGTTTTTTTTTTTTTTTTTAGCACAATAAAATAGTACCAATAATAGAGTCTGGTAATCAAAAGCAAAATATATTGCCGTTTCATGGAACACGTGAAACTTTTAATACAGAATCGACACAAAAACATTTTTATATTTCTTTATATAAAAATGCTAAAATGTCCATTTCCGTGTCGACTTAAGCTTATGGCACTTTCGATTTTGATTCACGTTTTCTATTCCGTTCCTTCATTCTTTCGTAGTGATTACCCCTTTCAAGTCGCGACACTCAGATTTGGAGAAAATGGTCGTCATCAGAATTTTGAAAGTGTGTAAAGTTAAAATAATGTGGCAGCAACGCCGTTGGCTTTGGATATTGGCGCGATGTTGCCGTATTGTTCTGCTTTTCACAGTCGAAATTTTACAATGAGCCATTTTTTCTAAACCTGACTGTACTTCCCGGATTTTTTTTTTTTATAAGTGGATTGTACTAACTTAGCTTTATCTATAACTAAGAGATGACTGATGGGTACTATTTTTTGCCCGTTCACTTCCGTGGATACTTTGTTATCCAGAAGTGGGAAACATCATAGTGATGATGTGTAGGTCAAGTAAAACTGTTCGTAATGGAAAGTATTCCAGCAGTTGAACGTTATTTGAGGGGTATAACAATTCGCTTCACCGAAAATTACAGTTTCGAACACACAGTTCAGGTTATTGTAAATAAAATGGACACTTTTAACTGTCATTTGAAAACCCAAAACGCAAGCATTTCCCTTTAAAAGTATAAATGCTTAGCAGTGTAATCGAAATAATTTTGCCTTTCTGAAACGAAGGCGTCAATCACTGCCTAATACATAATTTTTAGGGTTAAAAAATGCTTGACCTGCTAGCGTTCGTTGCGAGGAAAACAGTTTGTCAGCAATAACACAAAATCCGCTGTGAGGCAAAGGGTTATCCAGGTGCTATGAAAAAAATTTTGCGCGCCGATATGTAGTGAAAAAACTACTCTTTAAGTGGACATTTTAGTTAGTTTTGTAGTCTGTCCATTTTGTGGATATTTAATATTGGACAAAAGATAGCTTTGTGATGTAGTGTGTACATACCTTCTTGTACGCGCATTACATTTGACTTCCTCAGCATTGTTGGGAGTGTTAGGACACTTAATGTTATATTTTTGTAAGTGAATTTGTGTCAAAGGGTCTTGCTATTATGATTTTGTATTGTGTGTATCGATGTGTGTGTAAGGTATTTGTGAGAGCATCGCTAAAAGCGAAAGTTACCTTTTCTTGTCATTTAAAAAGAAAGTAAAAATGAAAAAAAAGTAGTTACACCTTGATTTTAGGTATTTTGGGTACCAGTCAACTGCATTGTTCGTTTATTTTGTTGTAGCTGTAGTAACCTTAGTTGCATTTGTTTTTTTCATTATATCTTCTTATTATCACTTGTAGGGTTACATATAATCATTATTTTACTATTACTTTTTTTTGTCTTAATATTATTTGGTTAATTGTATGGATTCTAGTGATTTTTTCTTTATTGTGTGGCTGATGCGATGAGAAGACCAAATTTCTTCCCTATCTACTAATTCAGTGTGGTTGATGAGAACTAGTCTTGGTGAAGATGTGGTCCGTTCTGTTTTCAAGTCCCGAAATCTGGACGCTAAAAGAAAAAGCGTTGGTCAAGCTCTTTTTTTATTCATATTTTTCTTGATTTGTATTTTGGGAGTTCATTTCTTACCGCGTGTGTAGAAATTTGTTGTGACTAGTATGTCAGACACATCGTTTCCATCCAAAAAAGTGGCCTTTGTACCAGTAATGAATCCACTGTTAAAGACATTAATAATATATTCTTAATGGTAATGAGTGCCTCCATAGTCCTTAATGTTGAGAAATATCCATTTATTTTACGTTGTCTGTAATAGAATAAAATTGTTGCAAGCTTTATTCATGGTAGATATTTTCAAACTTGGTAATTCATTTTATTGTAAATCACAACGATATTTGTATAACTTGTTAGTGATTGCAAAACATGGGGATACGCATTGTCTGTCGTAGTACCTGGTAAGCGCTGTTGACGCAGAGTTTGTCTGTGTAGTTGATGTTATAGACTGATTATTATTCATTATGTCAGGCTTGTAAACTTGAAATAAAAGATTAATGAGAGACCACATTGTCACAAGAATAATTAGCCGAAGAAATGTTGTGAGTGCATGTTGACGTTGGGCTAATTTTCGTTCTTGAAATTGCACAGTGCGTCATTAGAGTATTAACTTTGATGACAACAGATCCCAGTCATGTAAGGAATATTCTTATCTAGCTGTTTCACATGTAGCGTTGTAGTCAGGGAAATTGGTAGATCAGTTAAAACTGTCTTGTTTTCTTGTCCAAATTCTGATGGAGCGGTGGAGAAGCGTATTTACAAAACTCTCGTAAAATAACCAGAATTTGATAGACAGATACCGGTACAATAATACAGTATGGTACCGATGCAATATATTAAACAGTCTTTATATGATATTTTTGTCTGCAGCTAAATCGTATCTCTCAAGGTGTTAAGCAATATCAGCTGACGTGTCTTTTTTTTTTAGTTTTGTTTAGGATGTAAGCAGCCATGTAGTAAAGTAGGTCATCAGTTTTTGCATATTCTCACTTTTCTGACCAATTAACGAGACAGAAAAACTAATCTATTGCAAAATCCTGAAATACGTGATAAACTATTAGTATAAATCTTTTGAGCACTTCGTGTTTTGACGTCGAGAGATGTAAAACGCCTAAAGACTGTGGAATACCTTTTTTTTTTTATTCAAAATACTACAGTTCTGAAACTTTAAAGGAAGAAAAAAAAAACCGTAAGCAATTTGTAACTTGTACACACCATCTATCGACTGTTTCACCAACTACAAACTTCCAAGACAGCTAATGAATGTTAAGCCCGTTGCGTAAAAAGCATTTGAGGCACAAATCCGTCATATGACGGGCACAGGTTTCCACAAAGCACCCAAAGTTTTAATGGTGTATTAAAAAAAAAAAACATGTTGAAACCATACAGGTTCTGTTAGGCCCAATATGTTTTAGATATTACGTACGAGATTTTTTTTTTTTTTTAAGTGAAATCGAACTTGTAATTGTTTTCCGTGTTGGTGTTTAGCTAAACTTTCACTAGACACACAAGATTTCTTAGTCAACTCAAAATGCACTCCAACATACAAACATTATGGTTGGTGTTGAAAGTTTGGTAGCAAATTAGTTCTGTATATGCTCACTGATTCAAATGGGCATTAGAATCGTGGTCACGAAATAAATTGTATGTTCAAATAGATCCAAATCTGTTCTTCGTAGATACACTAAATGTTAAAACATGGTGGTGAATTATTTTTGTCCACATTTTTTTCTTAACTATTATCAATATAAGTGTTCAGAAGCACGAATCACATGAATGTATATCTGATATATGGTAGTGGTTGTTGATTGGTCTCAGGAACAGTGTTGCAGATCATTTTGATTTTAATTCACTTCGTAATAACTTCTGAAAAAAGAAAATGTGGTTTTTGGAATACAATCGATAGTTTGATTCAAATGCAATGCTGATAGCATTGCGGTTTCTTGTTTGGTGAGTGCTAGTTTGTTTTTGAAGAATGGATTCTTTGGTGTAGAAAAAAAAAGCTATTTCGAAGTGCCATTTACGAGAAAATCAGACATCTTTATTTATTTAAAGTCACTGTCTCAGCTCTTTTAACATAGGTAACTATATTGTGTATAAGTGCCTTTTTAAAATATGCATGACTCGTCCAAATAAAACAGTTATACAAAGGTAAAAGGGTAATAGGAATTGTGTAAAGAACAGAAGTGCAAAACAGATAATTGTTACATTCATTCCCATTTCAAGTATATAAGTCATTAAATAGAGTTCCGCTGAATCTCAGTGTAGCACAATTGAACCTACATCATTATACATAAAAGATTCAAGCTAAATCCTCCATCAATAAAGAAAAATGAACATGGACGTCTCCATAAACATATCTTCTGTAGCATACGAGGGGGTTAACGTTACTAACAAAAGCTTTACAACCAGCTTTATTTTCGTAATTTAAGTAGAATTGGAATCAATGTGTATTATATGTTAAAATTTCCTATAAATCCCCCCCATTTTCCCGGGTTACACACTTTATTGAAACGTACGCAGTTTATTTATTGAATTTTTAACACCAGAGCGACAAAATACATGGTGGGTTATTTGATTAACTAACACGTACAAAGATGTAGAACACTTTTCGTTGCACGAAATTTCGTTAAGAATTTAACGAATCGTTAAGTAACTTTTGAGAGCTTTCAAGGTTCATGGAATTCGTAAAATTCTTAATTGTTGGTGAAATCCACTATTTTTGTTTTACTTTGAAATAATACTAAGAAAATGCATTTGTAGATGACTTTTGTTACTAGGATGGTAGATAAGAACGAATTTATAGCCGTCTGAACATTAAATAATATTTCTGGATGTAGAATGTAGTTTTCGTGATTCATACGGAATAATAGGATGGTACAGTAACTGTAGGTTTGGGAGTACGCAGTGCTCATACTTATCAAACACAATAACGTTCAATGTCGTTAAAAGTGAAATAGATCTTTTCTTGAAATCGCAATTCTTAATACTTTTTGTTGGACCTTTTTATTAGAAATATTTCATTTCGGAGCAGTGATCCTTTTAAAAAGGAAAAATCTTTGCACCCAGTTTCGTATCCAAAGGATGTACTTCATAGAACTCCTTCCAGTATGATCTTCGAAAATATGGGGTGAGTTCATATATCAGTACCATTGCACTTATTTACTCGCCAAATTTCAAGTAGATATCTTGAACGGTTCAAAAGATAATAGCGGTTTGATGTTTTTCACACTTTTGTTTCTGTGTTTTACTTTTTTTTTTTTAGTCTGTGGAAACTTCAAATTTGATTTCTTTGAAATAGAAACAGTTCCAAGTGAAAGAACACTTCATTACATACTGGGAATGCATAATATACAGTAATATGCACTACAAATTAGGCTAATTATTTTTATTAAAAGCATCGTAATATGTTCCGGGTGCATCTTGTTACCTCGAGTTAGCAAAGTGAATACATAATAAAACTTTGGAAATACGTTCAGTGCTGTCTTTTTTTTTACTACTGGTTGCTAGGATGTCAAAACTTTATTTCTGTGAGGAGTTAAACACACACTATTAGTTCGGCAAAATCATTTTTTTTAACATATTTTCTTACCTGTAATCACTAAATAATTTAAACATTATTTTTTCAATCACATGTCTCTGAAAACAAGAGGTGGGGTCATCTAATTACCCCGATCTCCCCTACCTTATATTTTAAGTGGATGCTTTCGCTGCATGTACAGAATGACCACAGACAAATCAAGTGCAAACAAGGTTTCGTTGCTTAAAAAAAAACCTCCTATAACGTTACTTTGGCCGGGAAAGTCATACTTTTTAAAAGACAAAACTAAAGAGCAATGAATACTAATAGAATCGAATCTTACGCATTGATACGCAAGTTTGGGCGTAAATAATTGAAAGAACATACGAAAATAGAAGTATAAACGCGCAATTTTACGTTGTACAGTGTGTCTGATTTATCTCGTTCTAAAATGGCTCGTCGTTGTGTTTTTATATATATTTCTGTTCCAAACTCCTTGCGTTTTTTTTTAGTCTGGACAGTCTAGAATGTTCTTACAGAAGTTTTTCTTCTTGTTCAGTGTAGTTTGATGTAATATGTTCTACACCATGTCTATGAGTAAAACCTGGTTTGTGTTTTTTTTTGTTGACCAGCCATAGTAACAATTTTGTATTGTAATTACCTTTTATCAATTGACTTCTCAGAAAATTTTGAATTAGTTGACAGGAAGTTAATATGTAACACGAAAGCTGACATTCAGGTATTTAGAATAAATTGGTCATAGGTATGATCCTGCAGCCTTGGTCCGTTTAAATTGTGATACACATGTTCATATAATTATTATGTTATGGGTAGTTTTACGGTTTCATTTCATGAACCTTTTCATGGCCAGTGTGATTTTTTGGGGTGATTTTTTTTGTTTGTGTTAGTTAATATGCTCATTTTTTTTTCATGGTATGTTGTAAGAATTTAGTTTAAACAATTAAAATTTCATGTATGTCCAAATACGTAAAAGGGTGTGTTCAGCACTTGATTTAGTTTTCACCAAACAATTCTCTAAACAATAAAGAAAAATTCAAGGAAGAAAACACAATATTGAACGTGGTTTTATTTCTCAAATTTATGTAGCATAATTATATTACCCTTAGTTCATTTAATTCTCTTTTTTATCTTGTGTGTGTGTGTGCACACGTATTCAATTTTGAGTATCCAATACATTGTTTATGCATTAAGTATTGCATTATATGAATTGCAAGATCCAGAATTATAGTACTACTTGTGAGTTGCGAGAACTAAGCATCGTAGTAAATACTCGAGTCGTTTCAACGTTGACCGAAGCTTTTCTAACAAGGTACATTCGCGAAGTGCCTCACAGATATTGGTTAAATATTGAACTAACTGTAGTGTTCTGGTCTCAGTGTGTATTGTACTAACTATAGCGGTAATTTGTATATTTATGAGTTTTCATAAGTCGGATTCAAAAGTAACGGGATACACCCAGTTTTACAATCTCCTGCTAAGCTTCTACCTAGCGCTTAGTTTAGGCTTGGTCTCAACTTAGCGCTGGTTAGAAGCTTAGCGGTCGATTGTAAAACTGACGGATAGACGTCCAGAGCCGTAATGCTATCATCAGCCTTCACGCACTTATTCATAATCACTTCAGTGGTCAAATATTCAACAACAAGATAATAAACATGCCTAAAAGAAGCTGCTTTCCCAGTTAACTGTTATGTTTTTCGTGTTCCTGACAATGTTCTCTGGAAAACTGAAGGTTCGAGCTGCTCAAATCCCAACTGCACAAATGAATCATTCATCCGGTATGCTTATTGTGTATATTTATGGTTACAGAATTGGTTCAAGATATGTATAATTCAGGGTGTCTACCACCATGGAAAACCTGGAATACTCAGGGAATTTTATAAATCTGGAAAACTCAGAGAAATCTATAACTTATGAGTGAAACTCAGGGTAAATTAGGAGGTTGACCTGTCCACAGTTGGCAAGAGCGCTGCCCAGGCAAGGCGGAGGTTGTAGGTTTGATTTCCACTGATGACCGGATTTTTTCAGTAAAAATCTTCTGTTTTAAAGAAATTGTTTTTCTTTCACTTCTGAAATACCAATAATGTACAAGATGTGTGGACTGAGTGGTAATGGGATTAAACAAAATGTCATTGGGTATTATTTGCGTGTTCCACTATACTAAGAACTCAAAGAATTTGGAGAAAATTATCATGGAAAACCTGGAAAACTCAGGGAATTTTAAGTCAGAAAATTAATAGACACCATTACCGCTACAGCTCAAATACCATAAACACTGTGTGCAGTTCCAAGGTAATATTTTACTAATCTGTCAGGCACTTATCGCATGGATCTTGAGCGATTGACACACGTTATGCCTCCTTTTTTGATATTGCTTGGAAATTAAAAGGAGAAAGGTGTTTTCTCATTGGAAGAAAAATTAGTTCTTTGTAACTGTGGTGTCATAATTCAGATAATTTCTTCATTACTGATGTTTAATTATGTTTGAATATGTCCGAGCGTTCTACCAATTACGCTGAAATCTTGATTTATAAAGACTCATAAATATCGTAATGTTCTGTTTGGATAGGTAGAGTTCAATACGGTACACGGGGTTTGTTTGGCCCTTATTTCCTTTTATTACAAGAGTAATTCACATTAAGGCTCCTCGCTAGTCCCTCCCCCACTTTTTTAACATATTTCAAAATCTAATAGCATTATCAAAATTTAAAGAAGATACATCTCTAGCACTTTCAAATTACTATGAAATACAATGGACAGCTATCTCGAGATCTTGTTCGTTGATGAGTGATACGTTGTCAAAGATTATGACGTCAGTATTTAATTAACAACGTATCTCTTCTTAAAATTTTGATAATGCTATTAGATTTTGAAGTATTGTGAAAAATGTTAAAAAAGTGGGGGAGGGACTAGCGAGGAGCCTTAATAACAAGAGCGTCCCGTACAATACTTGGAAACAGTTTCCGGTAAAACTTATATACAGGTATTTTTGGTTAACTCTGATCTCAACTGTAGAGCGGAATGTGGAGAGTTAAGAATTCTATCCCAACAGCGGATAGGAAGGATATGGATCTCTGTCTCAATAGCAGACAGATCGGTTTTGGTTATCCTGTCCCAACAGCGGACAGGATGGGAATTAAGGGTATTCGTTCCCAACAGCAGAATGATAGGAAACTATTCCAAATGCAAATAGAGTGAAAGGTTGTGGTTGATCATTCCCAACAGCGGGACAGACACAGACAATGTTTCCCTCCCAGATGCTCCAGGTGCCAAGTCTGAACTGTAAGCGGCATGATGCAGCGTCTCAGGGCAAGTGGCCAACTTTGTGACTGCAAAATAGAGATAAGGGTGCGCATTGTGATGAACCACAGTGAGTCACGATAACACCCCAGATCTTGCGGAAAAAAAAACTTTTTGTTACCAAAAATAGTTAAAATAGGGCCCAAACAGAACTTTGTTTAAACGGATTAAATTGCGAACACTAAAAAAACATAACAACAACAACGACCACAAATACAACTGAGGACCCAGTATTTTGTAATCTGACACGCTACCTATATCGCTACGGCGCCACTTTTGACTGATCTGTTTCGTTGTAATTATATTAAAGCCTAGCTTGAAACTTGAACAGTGATATTAGTATTATAAAATGCAGCATTATTGATTGTCAAATGCTGAATTTAGAACAGCGGTTAACAATTCTGGAGTATTTTGCTGTTAAAATCTTGCTTATTTCTGAATATTTCATGTGTTTGACACACAAGAATGTGTAACAGAAACAAACGAGTTTGGAATAAATTTGGTTTGTTTAATGGAACAAACAAGAATCTTAGTAAACAAAGTCGATTCTCAGTGTTAGAATGTATTTACTCTGGTAATTGACGTAGCATACGAAGAAACTCTTTATTGCGATATTGGTTATTGCTAATTTACAGTAGGCCTTACTGTATTTCTTTACAGTTATGATGTTGGAAATATTTTCTAACTAAAAGATTTCAACGTACCAACTAGCCAACCAGTGTTTTAAGTCTCTTCGATACCGTCGTATTTTTATCTTCACTGGTGCCAACAAACAAACTTTTGTTTAAAGCAAATAAAACTTTCTTTGGGCCCATTTTGAACTTTTTTTAAAAAAAAACACAAAGATTTTTTTCTGTGCGAACGGCGGAGCAATGTGGAATAATATTTGGCATTAATTGTTGTCCTTTACGACAAAAAGTTCACGTGGATTACACCTTGTATGTCCCAGAAGACAGTTCTGAAAACATTGCCGGCCGACGGCTCTCTCTCGTCCTTTCCTAAACTGTTCACACAATTAGTACACTCGTCCCCGTAACAGCGTCTGTGCCTTCAGTCTTCGTTAAACCAGCTGGTTCGTTTACACTGCTGCGCATGTGCTATCTACTTCATGGCGGCCACACGGTACATACAAAGTACCGTAGTGCATTCATCGGCAGTTTCATTGTAGTCCTTTTAATCCGTACTTTTTTTTTTAGGCCAA
>JAGDQP010067292.1:0-11168 GCA_022664845.1 Lepisma saccharinum
CGTGAACAAAAGTTTTAGCGCCAAGTTGCATATTGGTATTGGAACTGAACGTGAAGAAATAATTGAAAATCCGAGTAGAATATGTAAAATCTCACAGAGGTGGATACAGGCTACTATAAAAATACCATCCAGAAAGATTGCGCTATAACCGGATAGAAAACACTAATGTTAACCAAATTCGACGAACTGAAATCTGAAGTAGTCTTCTTACTACCTGCTATCGTTCAGCAGACGCAAGCCTCCGTTGTAGAGACGAAATTGGGTCAGTTTTGGTGACCCGAACATAAATGAGCCGGTGACTCGATTGACTAAGAACCCGGTCTTAAATGAAAAGACCAGATTGACTCGCCTACCCGATGATCGAATCTTGACTCAATTGATCTAATCTTGATTCGGTGACCTGAAATCATTCCTGTGGTTTGAATCAATCAATATTATAGTTTGTGAGATTCCTTGAGAAGTGAGTTTATGTAGGGGATCTACATTTTTGAGAAATTTGAAAAAAATATGTCAATGCTTCAATCCTATTGAATACTTCAAACCAAATTCTTTGAGAATAGCTTTACCGAGGAGGGAATGAGAATTTGTGCACACCTCCAGCTGTATTTTTGTTTTTTCCAGGCATACGAACTATTTCCATGTTATTACTACTGTTAAACATTTCGGCATCGTAGTTTTCGTTCTCTGGAGAACAACACCCCCAGTCATGGTCACCCCTGAAAGAAACACTGTTCAAAAGCAACAGTGTGTAATAAAGAAATAATTAAATCTCTACTTTGATTTCCGGGTCACCGGGTCAAATCGGGGCCCAAGCATAGACAGACCCAGTGACCCGTTTCATCTCTGTTGCAGACCGACTGAATATGGATAAAAATATCTTAAGGAAAATTGTGACGTCACCAGTTTCAGTCTTGTAAATGAGGGTTGCTGATATCAATCTGAAGCCAGTTTTTCTCTGCTTGCTTTAGCTGACGCGCTCGCCTGCCTCACAGAGAGAGACACAAAGTAAAATTGATAGTGTATTAATTTTCTAGGCGCCTGAAATTGTAATATTACTGTCCCTTGATTCTTCATCTCTTAGGTTTGAATACTAACCACGTGATCAGTTCATATAATAACCTTACATAGGTGCAAAAACCTGCTAAACTCTACTTAACTTTCCGTCGTTCCTCCCCTTCCCCCCACACACACAAAAAAAAAACAAATGTTTGCAAACGGACAAGTCTGAACAACTTATCTCTAAATTATTGTAGGGTTTTTTGTTGTTTTCTTTTTTTTTGGTAGATAAATCATTTTGACTTGTCGCTTTATAATTATAGTGGGTTCCGCATTCGGTTCCTGGTAGGAACTCATTGAAACTTGTAGGTGGTTCCGTTCTTAGGACGTCATGTGAATCCAATGAATGTCACTGTTAAATCACCATCAATTTGATTAAATTGTTGTAAACGTGAAAACGCCCCAAACAAATTGGTGAACTTCTATGGACGCGACTTACAGTTGTCGGCAAAGTAGGCTCAGAAGTAATACGTTTAGTGGACTATCTTTGGACTTGAATCTTTACCGAGTAACACTGCAGCCTCTCTACATAGTATTCTTCCATTTCATGTACTCAATTCCTATTTATCTGCTTTTTTTTTTACGTGCTAATGTATTATACATGCTGAGTGCATTTAGTGCAAAATTACCGTAAAAGAATGTCATAACCTTGCCAAATTAAAACTGGCACATAAATGAAGACATCGAAACCGAATTTTGAAGTGAGTTTCTCTGTCTGTCTGTCTGTCTGTCATTCTCTCTCTCTCTCTTCGTTTTTGTAGCATCTAAAAATTAAGAACGGCGTCATAAATCAAGCTCTCTCAACCCAAATCTAAGGTGGTTTTCTTCGAGCTCGTTTTTCCCGAAATAGATAGTGACTTTTGATACACTCTGTTACTCTGTACGAGAACGACGTGCCCAAAGAACCCTGACTAGAAAAGATACACTAAAGATGCTCTTATACAGGCTAGTACTCCGCCACTGTGTTGATAGGAAGCTTTTTCCTCGTAAAGGCTATTGTATTAAACCCCAATTCCAATTTGTACCATGATCAAGGTGATGCCTTGTCATCACTGCTCTTTACTTTGCTTTAGAATATTCGATTCTAAAAGTAAGAGGACAAAAAGGGACTAGTTAACGTTGAATGGCTTGAATCAACTGTTCGTGTACGTGGATGTGATGTAGGTTTAATAGGTGGGATATAGAGGCACTACAAAGCAACACCGAAAACTTAGTAGAAGCTTGCGATGAGATAGGTCTACAGGTAAACATAGAGAAAACAAAATACATGATAATAAGCAGAAATACACGAATGAAGGAAATAGATACGTAGCAATTAAGAATGAGAAGAAAGAGAAAGTAAACAAATTTAAATACTTGGGAGCATATGTAACAAGCAAAAACGAGGTCACAGAAGAAATAAAAAGTCGTTTAGTATCGGGCAACGCATGTTTCTACTTACTCCAGAAATTTATAATCTCGCGATTAATATCAAGAAACTTGAATGTATAAATGTACAGAACGGTTGTCCGTAATACTTTTCGGTGGCGAAAGTTTGGAGTACGATGAACATAAATTACGAGTGTTTGAAAATAAGGTTTTGAGACAGATGTACGAGTCGAAACGGGACGAGAGGGCTGGAGAATGGAGGAGACTAGATGAAGAGTTCCACGGACTGTACGGCTCACCCGATGTTGTAAGAATAATGAAATCGCGACGACTAAGATGGGCAGGCTATGTAGCTCGATAGGGGAAAAACGAAGATAATATTCCTTCTTGGTTGGAAAGCCGGAGAAAAAAGAGACCGTTAGGAAGACTGAGATGTCGCTGAGAGGACAATATCAGAAGGGATCTTCGAGAAGTAAGTGTTCGAAATGAAAACTGGGTTGATCTGGCCGAGGATAGAATCCTATGGTGAACGTTTGTCACTGCGGCGATGAACTTGCTATATTAGATGCGCTACAAACAGCTTCACTATTATATGATAGATCTTTTAATAAATTGGCAACAACAGGACCAAATCCATTCTTATTCTACTGTAAGCAAATCAAACGTGGATAGTGCAAATTTCATCTGATGATATTAGCACTGTGCCGGAGTACTTCGCTTCTTTCTATGTGATATCGTCCGCGTAGAATGAAATTCATAAGTAAAACCTGACCGATCAGTGTTAGGAATCGGAAAATCCTTCCTATTTTTTAGTATGCGATCGAGAAGTAGTTAAGTAACCTTCTTTTAGTTTAGGTTATTCCCTCAATTTTCGGGATGTTGGCTCGCTCGGCAATAACCCACCGCAAGGCCCCCTCGTTCACTTGCTCTCACACACACCTTCCTTTGTATCTATGGGGCCATGTAAAAGACACTGTGTATCGTGCCACAATCAATGACCTACACCACCTCCAGCATGTCTATACCACCATTGAACCCGGTGCTACACAGAGGTATGAGGACTAAAAAAAAAAAGATTGGTTATGTGTGTCTGCCAAACTTGCTACCAAATTGAGTTCATGTAATAGGACTAGAACTTTCAACATCTAGAATCCTTATCTCCTAAACAAACAAACGTAGATGAAAAATGTCTTCAGATTCAAATTTGTGGGAACAAGCTGGCCTAAAACGATATATCACATGACCCTCTTCCTATTTGGATTTATCGAGCTGAATCCAAGATGGCGGCTTTCAAGATGGCGACTATGATGTTCATACCAGCTCTTTATCTATTATCATTACCCAACAGTTGGGTCTGATTCCCGCAGCAATTTCATCACGACAAATGTCCTCAAACGTATTCCTTACAATGTGCAAATAGATATTTCTAAAAAATTCTATTGAAAATTTTCAAAAAAGTTGGGTCCTCGGGTGTCATACAAAAAAAAACATGTAAATATCGGTTGATCAGCTGACAGTTCCCTTATAAGAAAAGAAAACGTATGGAAATAGAAGACATTAAAGTGTCGTATCCTCTTGTAAAACCTTCTCATAGATATGCAGATATCAAGCAAAACAAAGACAATATTATTTCTCCACTCTTTTAAAACACGAGCAATAGAACCGAAGTTACAACTGAAGGAGAACAAACAGGAGTAAATTTAAAAAGTATGGTAACTATAGAATCATTGTGAAGTTCAGTCACATTGTAAGTGAAGTATTCTCCCCAGAAGAAAAGAGAGAGACGTTCCCGACATATTTCATCATCTCTGTCTTTGATCTGTAAGAAGAAGATACATCCACCATCCGTTTACACAAGTCTTAAATCACCCACACAAGAAAGGCACACGCAGGAAGAGCTTTAGCATAAACTCGAAAATAAAATAAAGTCAAAATATGGTGTGTATTAAAGTCTTATATTTCTCTCTCTCTCTCTGTCTCTCTCTCTCTCTCTCTCTCTCTTTAAATTAGATTTTGAAGAACGTTCGAGCAAGAAAAATCTCCCTTCGTTCTTCTTTTCATATTTTCATCTATTTTATTTTTCTTCTTCACAAAGTAAGAAGAAGAAGATGAAAACTGAACATTACTTATGTAGCATCGTTCTCTTTGATCTAGCATCATTTCCTTCAACTCCTTCGACGAAAAAAAAAGGTGAAATTATTAAGAAAAAAACCGGTAAGAACGAAATATACTATTGCATAAACGTCCGTCTAAAATTAGTGTTTCTTTTTCAAAAATGTATTTCCTTAGACACGTGAAAAACTTCATATTTTTCTTCCTCAGAAGCCACGTCGTCTGTTTTTGGATTTCTGTAGCTATAAGAGAGAGAGAGAGGAGATCTTGGTTGTTGATCAGTCTTACGTCTTCCTTGCCTATATGTCAAGAATAGAATCGCTCGGCGTCAGTCAGTTGCGTCTCAAGTTATTAGAATGCGATTAGTTACGTCCCTCACACGATAAAATATCCCGTCCCTTGCGTCCCTACGCTTCTACAAAGGCAGAGTATCAGTTATTTAATAAAGACCCGGTCAATTGCGTCCCAAGGTGTTTTCCATAGCAGTATGTGAGGGATCAAATAAATAACAGGTCATTCGATGCAGTCTCTTAGCTTTGCTGAGGAAACACAACACGAGGGGGGATCTTATATTTTTGTTTCTGAAAATAGACAATATTTTAATCAACGTTTAGTTCAATTCTTGTAGTTTTGCAGGTTTCTTTTTAATTTTAGCACTTCTAACCATTTTTCCTTAGTCTTGTGGCAACAATGTACATGACAGATTTGACAAATTCAAACCGAGAAATAGAGCTGTTCTCCTCCTGCCACTGATTCAGAGTATTCATGTGACGTATTCATCACACTGTATTCCTTTCAAAACATCGACAAAATTATAGATAGATGGATGAGAAGTGGAGATATTCTGGTTTTTCGTGATCATGTTGTTGCAAACCCTCAATAAGACTGTGTATTTTAAGGTAACACACGTTTTCACGCAGCATGCCCATTGTTGTACATCTCTCTTGAAGTTCTTGTGAAATCTGAATTTGTAACCGTAGACTACGAAAAGAGGCTTACTCTTCTGTCCTGTCATCCATACTACAGCACGGACTGAATACCTGTAGACGAGGAAATATGTCATGCACACTGTATTGTACAAACAATAGAGCGTATTTCTTCCGACGTGAACTGGTTCGTAGTCAGAATAGTGAGTGCCTTTCCATATCGCTTGCAACCTTGATTGCGTGCGTCTATTTTTTTTAACCACAGAAACAAGCTAAACCCGAGTCCTGTTCAGTGACCTAGACCAGTTATAAACGCAGGTGGCTGTGAAGCAAGTGGCCGGCAGACGTTGTGTACTTGTGTAGTGGTGGAGTTGGAACATGCTGCTTTTTGAATTAACGTTGGGAGTTGAAACGAGCTCGAACTTTGCTACAAATGTCTCAGATATCTTTAGTTTTCACTCAATTCCAGCACTTAGTTACACCAGGCAAATGCCGGAGTGGTATCTGCAAATTAGGCCCTGGCTAACTACATACAAACAAACATCCTCTCCTAAATTATGTACAACTTGAGGCTGAGATATCTTAAGGCTATATAAACTCAATTCCAGCAGACAGTTTAGATATTGTTTTTCAAATACCCAGTCTGAGCTACCGAGCTTTTAGGAAATTGTTGTTATTTGTTAAACGCATATTCCCACATAGCAAAATGACGTCCCAGGGATATCTGACGGATCTCCTGGCAGGATATCGGGACGTCCGTAGGACGTCCTGTTTAAGTCCCGTTTACATCCATGGGACGTATAGTTATAATTAATCCTTCGTATAACTATACGAAGGCATATTCTTCGTATAGTTATAATTAATTAAATAATAATAATAGTAAGGTCGATTTAATTTATAGAAATTTCAGGTAGGTAATCCCGCACGACTTTCCGGGGGACATCCAGGGGACATCCATACGGGATGAACTGTTTGTATTGCCCACAGAGTTATCCCACGGACGTCCTTAGGACATCGCTATGAGAGCAGGACCATTCTGACGGTAATGGGATCTAAATGGGACGTCCCAGGGACGTACTCTGCTATGTGGGTTAAGTCAAAGCTGAAACAGATTTATCGGGTCAAGTTTTGGCCCGAGTCTGTGCTTGGGGCCTCGCCGCATATTTTCCAAACGCACTTAGGTCTAGCGAACAAACATGAAAATATGACAACACCGCCTGAAACAAACAAAAGAACATATAATCGTGTTAGTACAATAAACGTAACTTAATCTACCTGAACGTTTGTTAATAAGGCTTATTTGTACTTCTCAGAGAAAATAGTGAGGTCTAACATTTTGAATCAAAGATCTCACAAAAGGTTTTTAGTCCTCTTTTCAAACCTTTGTTGACTGCATGATTATTCTATAATATTGGAGTACAATAGTACGTTTCCCTGGTGTATACAGCTCAGGGTGTCAGATGTGTTTACAGAGCATGGCATTGAAATACAATATCTTCCATGACCTGCACGATCACCGAATCTCAATCTCATTAGGGCATTCTGGAGTCCCGTGTGATGAGTCGTTTTCCACAACCATTATGATCATTGACGGAACTTTAAGGAAGGATGTTCTGTAAGAAGAATGGCTCCAAATACCACTCAGCACAATCCGGAATCTGTAGGCATCCATTCCATGGCGTATCGCTGCTCTTTTCCGTGCCAGGGGAGGGGATCTTCACTCCTTGAAGATAAATGCACGTTTTACAGGTGTTCCAATTAACTTATCTAATTCCTATGTGATTCGCTGCGATCAAATCAAAGGCGCTCTATAAGGGTCGAAGCTTAGCCAACCCTGCCACCTGAACCTTTTCAATTGTATGTACAAACTGATACAATGGCGACCTGAAAAATATTTTTAAAAAGGCAAACTTGAATAAATATTTTTTAAAAAATATTGCATATACAGAAAATAATACCAAGAGAATTAAAGAGAGAACCTGAGAATAGATGCATGAGAAATATATAATCACACATAGATAAACTCTCCCTCCTTCTTACGATCATCTGTTAATATCATGCATACCTAGTTTGAATAGCTGATCGAGGTCCACTGATAATATTGGTTGAATAATCAAAGAAAATTCAAACTTCTTTCCCTAGAAGATATCTCACCGTTTGACCTGTATACATTTTCAATGTCGAAATCTATTAAAAGCATCCTTATAACTTGCTTTCCTCAATATGCTACGAATTAAGACAAAAAATAAAAGAAAAAAAAAGTATTTTTCCTGAATTGAATATGAATAGCAGCGGGAGAAAATAAAATAGAACACATGCAACGTAATTGATTGTCACGAGAGTCCCTCTTCATCCTTGCGTTTGTTACGGGAATCAAATATGTATATGTTTCATGAATGTATGTACCTATAAATAAATATAAACAGCTGAAGGAGAATGAGAGGAGAGCATGCACGACTTGCTTTGCATTTCATGGCCTTGGAGGCTGGTAACAGTGTCTCCAACTGTAGGAATCAAAAGTTTTGTATCTCTTTGAATGTGAGTATACATATCGCTGCTCTGTGATAAAGTGACAAAACACAAAATGGTTCCTGACCTCAGGCTGGCCAGGAGGTTAGAGCGCTCGCTTTCTGTGCTCGTGGTCACGGGTTCAAATCCCGCCGGGGTTACTTGAACGCAAACCCACATTACTACAAAAAATATAGGTCCCGTCCTTAGAAGCTCGCCAGCTCGTTTAGGACGTTAATAATAAATCACTTACAATATGATTCCACCACCCACCCCTCAAATAAAGAACGACCAGTTATATTAAAAAAAAAACTTAAGACGGACTGATGAAAATGTATCGAAGTACGTGTGGTGAATATAGTGCGAATTCTCCAAATCAGGGTTTCCGCCAGGATTTTCAGTTTAGGCGGTGTAAAGTCAAAATTGGGAGGGTGTAAGTGAAGTTTTGTACGGTTTCTATCGATTTTTCACAGCAAAAATTTTAAAGTTGGGGGGGTGTTGTCCAGACTTTGGGGGGTGAATATCCCCCACAGGAGAGGATCTGCCAGAATCACTGTTCCAAATAAAAAGAACAGGAATTCTTCCAGATCAATCTAATGAGGATGTCGTCCTGCAAAATTCTCCACAAATTCCCCTAATTAATGGATTTACGTATATTTAGGGATATTTACAGATATTTAGGGTTAAAAATAGACCAAAATCCGCGCAAAACTATTTAAACCACTAAATATTGGCTTTATATACCTCCACCCACCCGTTGGAAATCGTGGCAGAATCTCTGAAAAAGAACCTACCATCTTTAGAGTCACAAACTTAAAACTGACTTATAAATGAAGGACGTTCAACTCCCATTTAAAATTAGTGCCTCTCTTTGGTTGAGGTTAAGGCCAGAAACGATAGAGGATAAGGAAAGTATCGGCCAGGTCCTTAGACCTACTTAAGGTATCATTCGCCTGGTGAAATAGGGGAAATTTCATTCAGAATGGTTGGTGGTGGGGTTCGAACTCACGTACAGCTACTCATTGCTGATCCGAAATTCACGACGTCAGTGTTTCTTCCAGAAGATTTTATTCGGGGGGGGGACTCGTGCGAGGGCTAAAGAAATTTATAAATAATATATATTGACTGCAATGTGGTAACAATATATCGTACTTCCTTACTTAACCTCAGAAAAAGATGAAACGTATTCACAGAATGTGCTATTTTATACGTATTTTAGTATACATATGAATAATACAAGTCTTGAGACTGATTCTGTCGGGGACGCGGTTGAAAACCTCCGAAAGCATGCCTGAAAGAAGCACTGCACGACAGGAGCTGGATATAAATTCCAAAAATATTAGAGAATTAACATGATTAAATTGATGTACCAGTTTTCAGAATTGAATTTTATTTATTTATTGGCGTTTCTAAGGCAACCAGTTCCCAACTGAAAATCTGAAATCATTTTCTCCCTTCCAACAGCTTTCATTGAGGCAGTAGCATGACTTTTTTGAATGGAGAAAGTTAATGAAATGAAAAGGGATCTTCCAGTTTCACAATCACTACATTGGAAAACGGCCTGACATACCAAGGTTCGCTGAACAGAAATCAGTTTTTTCTATAATTTGAGAAACGGTGTGCTTTGGTTGACGCGCTATGTGCGTTACTGACGGACAAACTGCAATGGAAAAAAGATCAAACACAGGTACACAGCGATTTCGAATCTTCTATCATGAAGAAAATGGATTATTCAAGACTTTTACAATATGTTAGTGCATCGAGGACTCTTTGCATAGATATCTAGCTGTAGAAGTCATATCAATAACTAACCTCAAAATTCATGATAGTGGTGATGACCATACGGGGAGGAAATTTGAAAAAGCATAAATCCTGCACGGAACTAATACCTCTAGTTAGCCTAGTTTCTTTCCCTTCGCGTCACCAATCCGAATACATCCTTTGCCCAATGCAACAATCAATGTGAAGGAAGTGACATCTTGCTGTTTAAAGTGTATGAATATGCATCCTATAGTACGACATGAGGATGGAATATGATATCAGTGATGAGCAACGACAAGTAGATGTAAATATTGTGTTTTCATGGAGGGAAGAAACCTCATTTGGGCGTAGATATCAGCTAAAACAACTTGACTTCTTGCGGTTTGTGTGTAATGAAAGAAAGAAATGTCTTGAATCTCGAATTTATTTACCTTCTTCGAGAAATTTTGGACTAAAGTTTTATCCCACCATTTTCGCATCACAAAATATGTTTTTTCGGATTTCTTCTCTAAAATATGTAAACTTACCTAGAGATGTAAACCTATACTATAAGTGTCATGTCTCCAAAGAAAATATAAGCAAAACTCTATTAAGAACCGGTGTCGAGTTTAACGGAGAAGCTGAATATTATCGTCATGTTGTTTTGACCGTTTCATCAAACCTTAAAAAATCAAGTTATCTGAATGAGAGTTCCACGAACTAATTACTGGGAGGCCTTCGCTTAGTACTGAATTTCTTAAGAGCGATTGAGTAGCATAAAATGAGAGACTCCGGATTACTTGAAATGAAGGTACTAAAATATTGCTAAGTAAGAGCTCGGTTCGAGAGTAATGGAACGGAAAATCCTATTCAAACCGTATGAGAGGACAAAAGTAGCATATAAAACATTGAGATGTACATTTATTCTATGTATTTTAAATATCTAATACAAATAGATAAGTTAATGAAGAAAACATTAATGAATTAATTAACAACACTGATGCAGCTAACTTCTTCAAACATGAGAACACGTAAGGGTATTTGAGACAGTTTACAGATGTTAGAAAAGATACAGTGAAGAGGAAAAAGGAGGAAGGACGATGCCCATTAAAAAAATAATAATAAGTTTGCACTCCTAATAAATACTAAACAATGACAGCTAAGTGCTAGAAAAATTTCAATTGAAAATCGCAAATAATCTCCAAGTTATAGCGATTTTACGAATATTAAGTACATGGGAGTAAAGAGGTCATCTTTCTTGGACATCTTGCCTTCTTTTCTCGTACCCTTCAGATTTAGATTTCGAGTTCTGGTACCAGTATAGTTGCTTTTCATTGAATTTATTTTAAGGCCTTTAGGCAACTATGGCTCAGCCCGTATGGATGATGATGGGATGAATTGGTGGAATGAAGAAAGTGGGAGGAAACAGCAGCACCCCGAGAAAATCCACGCACACGG
>JAGDQP010067293.1:0-11168 GCA_022664845.1 Lepisma saccharinum
CATAATGAATAACTCCACGGGTTGAACGGTTCACCAGATGCTGTACAAATAATGAAATCGCGACGTCTAAGGTGGACAGTCCTTGCGGATCATGTAGCTCGAATTAGAAAAGATCTTCGAGAAGTAGGTGTTCGTGATGAAAACTGGCTTGATGTTGCCCAGGATAGAATCCAATGGGGAAAGTTTGTTACTGCGGTGATGAACTTGCAAGTTCCATAAGCCATAGAGTTCGTTAGGTGATAGTTTATCTTTGCATCGAGAAACAATTTTCTTAGAAATTAGATATCTGCATTCTCATTTTAAATTAAACGAGAGAGTTAATATCTTATATCAATTGTTTCTCGGTGCACAGATAAGAACTTTTTTCTCCATTTTAAGAAACCGTTTTTTACTGTGAACCAGCTAAGATATTTAAGAGAAAAGGACATCGCAGACCTTTATCGTACTCTGGCTGCGAACAGGATAGTATAAGTCCTCACCATACGAGACGGGGCTTGGAGAATTTTTGGCACCTTGCCCTCGTGTTACTCATCTGTTCCCAGACATGTCTTGGCAACAAGCCCTTTTTCCTTTTGCTAATGAGTAAAACCTGAACTCAGTACACTACGACTTGAAAGTAATTTTAAGTCGTACGTCTTTTGTTTTCTTTTTCTTTCTCACAATGTCTCATTTTCATGGCGTGCTTCGTTCTCGGCGTCGTTTTCTTCTTCAATCTCATAAGTAGGGGTCTGTTTGCTTATCTTGGATAGGTGTTTGTTTGTATTCTATTGCGGGAACTATTCCGCTTCGTTTGTTCAAGAAATAAACCAAGTTTCCGAAAAAAGAAAAAATATTCCCTATACATATGCTAATCAAATAAAGAGATTCAGGATATGTTGAGGATGAAGAAGTACTTGAAAAGAAAACCAGACATAATTTTTGGTGAATGAATATTCAACGGAGTAAAAATGAGGGACCGTGAACGAAATGCTACTGCTACCGAGAATTATTTTTCTTCAGTAAAATTGGAAATGATAATAACTGGGATGAAGATGATGAGGGCAAACCAGGCAACGTGTTGCATGGAAATATCTATTAACGTTACAAAAGAAAACGAGAAAACTTTTTGCATTCTAAGAATACTCAATAGAGCTCAGCACCTATTTCATGAACTAAGCCTGATCAGTAACTTTATTGATACTTTGCTGTTTGTAAATTTAATTTTCAATTGCAATCTTTGTATATTATAGCAGTTGATTCCTTTATGATTCTTTTAAAGTAATTGCTGTATTGTTTTTGAATAGAACTTCTGTTTCTTGATATAAACGGACTACCCACATGTACTCTAGTGTTCTAACACAGCTAATTTCTCTGTATTACTCTTCTTAAAACTGTTTTTATGCACCGGTACTCCTTCTACACACGTACAAGGAGGCAGGTTTTACGCGAGTCGTGTATTTACATAAACATTGATAATACACTGAGCTTGTTACCGCAATCGAAGTAGTACCCGATAAGAGAGTGGCGCGTTGACAGTTTTCACAACCTAAGGATTTTATTGTTTAGAAATTAAATGATTTAATAGGATGGTTAAATGTTTATGATTAAAGGCATTGATTTGCAATCACCATAAATATACATAGGTTAAATAGATGTATTTCGGTACTACTTCAATTGTGATTCGCTAAGTCAACAACGTTTACGTCATTATGTGTCGAAATATTACGTCACTTGTGAGCACCTGTAGATCCAAAACTATGCATGCCGCGAAATTCTAATCACCTCTTGAAGTTTGCATCATTATTTCCGGGACACTCTGTATATATCACGAACAAGAACCGAAAACCAAACTACGACTTCTTAAAGACAGCCCACTATGGTCCCACGTGACATAATCGTGAGAAAGTGTATATTGGTTAGACAGAAGAACTATTGAACCCAGAATTAAAGCGCATCAGCAACAAAAAACTTCGGTAAACTTTATTTTATATGAGCCAGTCTAGTAACTGTTGACTTCGGTCCGTGACGATTAACCGTCACGTTCGAGTTAAAAGACACCCATGCCCCTGCCGGGAGTCGAACCCGGGACCTTCGAGCCGTTGGCCCGTATCAGCAACATTGTATGTATTATGGAGAAGTCATCCGTGACAGAAAATTGGAGTACATGTGGATAGCAACAGAGGCGCTACATGATTTATTTCGAGAGAATCAGAAAGGAATCAATTACGATAATAATGCATTAGAAATTTTTTTTACAAAAGAAAACAGTTATAAATTAAAACAAATTTGAAAATAATAATCGAAAAATTTTAAAGATGATTCATAACGTCTCTGACTATGCCGACGGATAGATCTTAAGACTTTTATATAAACATTACATAACTTAAAAGCCAGATTACATTTCTAATTGTGGAAACTGGTCATGAAAACCTTGAAATTTTACACTAATATTTCATTTTACATTAATCTTTTAGATGTCCGCGTGTTCTTTCTACAACTTGATGTACATTTTCTGTGAAGCATTTTCAATTTTTCAGTACGGAGCAGCAGAGGAAACTAACTGAACGCAACTGCTGAGCAAGCGTCTTCTGTGGATCTCATCTCGGGCAGGAAGTGGGAACCCATCTGGGAAAGAAATCTGACAGTGGAGAAAGAGTGTGAACCTAATTACAAGAACGCCACGCAGAAGGAGGGATGAATGTTAGGAAGCAGTGTTACAAACACGTTTCATTTGGAACCAATGTACAGATTATTCAAAAAGTAGGAACAAGATAAAGAAAAATAACTTAGAATGAACGAATTGGATTGTATTAATGGCCTTTTTAGGTATCTTTAGCTCAGATCGGGATGGGGTATGGGATGGAACTGTGCAAGGGCCTAGTTTCAAAGTACCATCCAGGTATTATTACCCTGGTATGACTGAAGAAAAATCCTGGAAAAATGTCGGTCAGGATGGGTGACTGCTGGTTGCGAAATCACGACCTTTCAAATGGGAAGGCTTCAGGTTATATTTTGACAAAAATATGGTACTTATATGCCCATATTATTACTTATATTTGCATTGTTTCCAGGGCCTGAAATGGAAATTTCCACGAAACGGAACGGTTTATCTCCGTTAACATGCTGTTGCCTTCTATGGTCTATGATTACTATAGTGACGAGATGGAAGAAGGTTCCAGGCTTTCACGAACCGGAACGCCGTTATTAGCCTAGGATACAGTATGGATCAAGGCAAATACAACGGCACCTCATTTGTTAAAACAGCTCAAGTAGTTGAAGCTCTACGAGGTAACTAACTTACAGACATACATAGATAGCATGTGAAAATCCATTTCGTTAATTTCCTCCATGTTGGAGTTATGAATAGAGTTACAGTGGTAGACTTTGTTCTATCGTTTTCAGCTCTCATTTTTCATCTAGAAACCACTGTCAGAAATTCTGTTGCAGTTTGTTCTAGGTTCATTGTTCTTTTTACTGGACTATATTTCGTATGTTTTCTGGCGGCAATTTTGAAAATTTACAATTTTCACAGGTTTTCCGTGCTCAAATTTTGTCAAAGTTTTTTTATACCATATTCAACACGTACTACTACTGACAACTGTGAATATTTTGTTTGTGTTGTAATTACTGCCGGGTTAAACCCTATTTTCTCGTATTTTTCCCTGACTATAATATGTCCATAAGTGACTATAAGTACGTACTACCTGCGTTTTTCATATAAAAAAAACTAAACAATTGACCAGCAATTGAGTTTTGGAAAGCAACGACTGATAATACCTATTACTGCGTTTCAAACGAACTACCAGACATTTTGGTGTAGTGAAGGACGTCACACACCAGGCTTTCAAATTTCTCGTCCATAACTAAGCTCATTTAAATTATTGTTGCTCTCTTCAATATTTTCATATCAAATTTTCGCACACATTTTTCTCAGTACTTTAGGCTGTACAGATCCGAGTTCATGTTATACTGGTCCTTGAGAACTTTTCGCGGTATTTTTGTGATCAGGAAGGGAGGGAATGCCCCCATTCCTCCGAGAAAAACATTGAATACGAATCAGACTGCAGGTCGTTAAAATTATTTTCTGTTTGCCTTCTGCACGGAGGCAAGTCTATAAATGAAAGTCCCTGAGCAAGATGAACAAATGGTGGTTCGTATTGCCTTTCATCGGATAAAAACAACGTTCAACGGATGGAACCTACTGTTTAAAGTGGGTTCGGAACCACTTGGGTCCGCACTATAGAACCCAGGACACCTTGATTACAAGACAGCGAGTCCTAGCATTCGCTCAGTGAACCCGATTTTCAGTTTCCTTAATTTTGGCATAACCGAAGTACAGTGATTCCGCCAGACCCCTTCCCTGTGCGTGTGGGGATTGTCGGACTAAATTCTTAGGAACACTCCCCAACTTAAAAATGTTACCCTCAAAAGTCGATAAAAAGCGTGCAAAACTCCATTTACACCCTCCCAATTTTGACTTTACACCCCCAAAACTGAACATTCTGGCGGAATCCCTGCTGAAGTAAAACCAGGTAAAACGGGAAAAGGCGTAAAATCTATTTGTAGGAGAATATACACAGGGGCGGACTTGTCCGGCCGGAAACTCGGGAATTTCCGGGTGAGCCCTACGCCCCCTTTTGCCTTGTAAGCGCCTGGTATAGCGTGACGGTCTTGCCGATCTTCCAAAATTAGCAATTTTGACAAACACGACTTGTTATAACCAATATAAAACAGTGTAGAAGATATAATCTCAACAGGCCTACTGTAAGGCCCTCACAAATTGCAAGAAGCTATATGAAGCTTAATGGTGAATGCACATTCTTGTAGTACATTCTAATTCTTTTAAGACACTATATTTACTTCGTATTTTGAGTCCTAATCAGTTTCCTAAGGGCCCTTGCAAGTTCTCTTTTGGGGGCCACTACCATGAAGGGTATTGAAAGGTGTTTTGAGGGACGATGTGCCATATCGCCTACTATCACGGGGGCTCTTTGGTTACCAATGCGTGGGCGCTTTGGTTTCCCGAGTGGGCCCTTCGGTTGCCAGTCGGGAATTGCAGAGTAACAAGCAGGAATTGGCAACTCCTGCTTGTTAGGGCTAATGCTTTCAATGGAATAAATAGACATATCGGTAAATTTAAATACATTCTTAAATCATAGTCACATATCACATGTAGTGAAATACTTAAAAAAAAAAACTTGACCTTTTATTATCTCTATGGATGGAAACACTGTGACAGGACTTTTTCCTTGTTCGGATGGTGGGTAGAGCGCTTGTAATTGTGAGTATCTGTAAACACGCCCACCATTTGGTGTAGAAACCCCCTTGTAGAAAACGATATTTTGTAGTGGGAAGGAAGGTTAAGGTGATCACCAGTCTTCAGTTCAATGTCAAATTTGTTTCTACTCATAACAAGAAAACTAATGATTGAAGTAACTCAGCAGCACCACTGGGACAAGAATTTAGTTATTTAGTCTTTAATGCTGATAGCAGGTTGTAGACAGCTTAACATTCTTGAAAATGAAAAGTATGAGAGCTACTGTTCTAATACAGGAAAGAAATATCTTTATTTTCTTTACAGGCTTTGCGAGTTACAATGTAAAACATAAAATCTTCAACACTTGTTTAAAGCATCGATACCTCAAATGATTCACATCACTATTTTAACATTTTTTGTATATTGATTTACAAAACTTATCAATCGGCTGTGAGTACGAAAGACGTTTAAAAAAAAGTTAGTGTGAGTAGAGTTAGAACCTAAACCATCTCCATTAGGGGTGGGCAGAACTGGATCCTGAAGGAATCGAGAACCGAATCTTAAAGAAACAGGTTCTGAAGAAACTGGATACCCATTTCAAGGTCAGGATCCGAACTCGGGTTCAAGATCCGAATCCGGCCGGATCTCTGGTTCCAAGATAGGACCTGAAGATCCTCGTTTCCAAGATAGAATCCGGATCCAGATCGGTTACAAGATAGTATCCAGACTCTGATCAGTTTCAAGATAGAATCTGCATCCTCGATTCCAAGATGGGAACCGGCTCCTCGGTTCAAAGATAGGAACCGTATCCTCGGTTCCAAGACAGGAACCGGATCTTCGATTCCAAGATAAGAACCAGACCCTCGATTCCAAGATAGGATCTGGATCCTATGTTTTAAGACCCGGATCCGGGTCCCCGGTTTTAATCCGGGTAAATCGCATCCGGATCCATGTGGCCATCCCTCAATGATATTCTGTTGCTTTAATCAACTGAGCTACAAAAAATCGCAGCAAATTCATCACTTTTCTTGTTACACTGGAGAAATTCGATGCAAAAATTGATGGCTTCGGTGCTGTGAATGTACAAGAAGTGTTTAATAAATAATTCTGAAACACTCACTAAATGCTAAAGAAACGTTCAGAACTTACCTTAAAACAGACATAATAAATTCCTGACACTTTATGTGCACATTAATTACATTTCTCGAACACCAAACTTATAGAATGTCAGAAAATATTTGTACAAAAGTGGACAATGTGTGTATTTTTTTAAGTCTATCTATTTCTTCTTTCTTTCTAAACATCTGTGACTTTCTTTTTCAAATATGTCATTCAAGCCAATACTACATTATTATGTTATAGCAAAAGGGGCAGGGTTGCAAAGATGCGCTCAATATAAAACTTAGACAAAATCACGAGAAGTCAGATTAAAATGGAAGCACATGTCTCAACAAACTGCTAAATTTCGCTTTTAAAAAATGAAATCCAACACAACGTCTAACTTGCTCTGGATTTTGTTATATATATTTTTTTAAATATTTGTGAAGCATAAACAGGGGCGTAACGAAAATAATCGGACTCGCCTGCAGAAAGTTAAAAAATATCTTGAGCAGGTAGAAGTGTAGCTTTAATGCATTAAAATGTTGGTAAATTATGATAAATACTGAAAAGTTATTAAAGAAATTAATCTTTTAAACACACACAAACATAAGTTACAAGAAATAAAATTAAGTATCAATAAGCATACACTTTTATCTGAGGTCAGTTTATTTCTAGTATTTAGAAAACAGTACTTATACATGGAACTCTAATGAATAGGAGTCAGTCTGAGTTTTTTATGTATTAAAATGTATAGTAAGTATAAACATTGTAATACATAAAAAAACTCAATATGACCTACGCCGAATATTTCAAAAAGCCCATTTTCTCGGCAACGGCGAAGAAGTGCATCTTCTTAGTGCTTTGCCAAATTAAAACTCAGGTTTACAACAATTATTAATCGAAAATAATTTTTACAATTGAGCTACTCTTCTTGTGAGTCAGAATTCCTTAGTAAGTGTTAACTTTTAAAATAAGTGCTCAATTCACAATAAATTCAAGATCGTTTGGTGCGACCAGTGAACTCTACTCAACGATACTTGATCGCTCGATAGCATTACAAATCTATTGTTTCTATGAAGCGGAGGGAACACTGAACTGAGAAGGTCGTTCAAGACGACGCAAAGGATATTTCGTTGAGGATGAATGCGTATACTATATGCATATGTATACTCCCCTTGAAATGCGGGACCCTTCAAGCCTCGGGGTCACCTGTATTGCAGGCCTTGTAGGCGCTAACGCTACGCCGCTGAGCATAAAGTCTACCAATGTGTCTTATCTGTAATTATGGGTGTGAACCGTTGACTCAAAGATTAAGAGTTGTAGAAGAGCAATGGAGATATACATGCTAAGAACAAACAGGATGGCCAGGAAAACAAATGAATGGATTTTATCTCAAACATGAAAATGTGATCAAAACTGCGAAGAATGTGAAGTGAAGATGATGGACCGGTCATATAATGCTGGATTAAGCTATATAGGGACCCTGAGCTATTGATTCTTGTCCTGGGAGAAATACCCTGTTATAGGGGTCCCTGTTACCTATCACCAGTACTCGTAAAGCTTACAGATTTAGCTTTGGGACCCTGAACGAGGGGGCGGCTAGGCTGCAGTCCCTTTAGACCCTCTCTATAATTCGGCTCTGGCTAGACGAACAGGCAGAAGATGGACGATTCATGTTCTACATTGGATTATTAGAGAACCGGAACGACCTAGAAAACGACCAAATGTAAAATAGGTAGATGAAATCAGGCGTTTTGCAGGAGTTCTTGAATAAACATAGCAGCTTACCTAGATCTGTGGGGAGAAAGAGGGAGGTCTTCATCCAGCAGTAGACTGGAAATGTCTGAATATGATATATATCTAAGATAGATAGATAAAGCCAGAAAGAAGCTAATTGTGGACATAAATTTGACATGTTAAGATATTTTTAGATACATTTTTATGCGCCCAATCTTTATCCGGATAACTTGAGTTTGCTCTCACTCTTGACACAACATATCCGGTGCAGAAGTTTCAATTCAACACTTGCGCAGATTAGGACTGTTTGGATATTCCATACATGTACCCTCTATCTTTACGTCAATTGGAGTGTAACTTTCCTGAATCGTTGCTAATGTTTCTAGCTGAGCAATAATCATCCATCCTTTCTTTCAAATGAGATCCACTTAGTGAATAGAATTGATTTTTTTCTAAGTTCTCGTGAGTTGAACGGTTATAAAGGAAATTAAGCTTAAGTGCGACAAGTGGATGAGTACCCAGCTAGATGAAGGGTCACACACCGCGGGGGTGACGTGAAAAAGCAAATGGATATGCTTGATGGAGTGCAGTTCCAGTGACTGATTCTATCATTCTTCATAACTATTTTTTTATAGTTCCAGTGACAGAAAAGACAGGGGAAACCAGGCTAGATTAAACACTTTTCTTTCCATGAAAAGATTGATCCTGAATGTGTGACAAACCGCAAATGTGTTCCAGTTTTCGGACCATGCTAAGCCCAAAAGTCTCTCTTGTTACGGTGGGTGGATTAAGAGTAAACCAGGGAAGGTTGGATGATCGCAAGTTTCAAAAACTACAAATTCAATGAAATAAAAATATATTACAATATAAATTAATAGGAAGGACTATAGTTAAAATGGCATTAAACATTGTCATTGAAACTCGTATTCTAAATTTGTACGTGATCATAATTTGAAATAAGATACTGTGTATTGAATTTGAGAGGTACACAAATAAAAAATTCTTCTTAATCCAATTTAAATTATAAATCTACAAACTTGTTTCGCCTAACAAAATAGCCAAAGAAGATAGCACAAAAATGTTATTGACAGCAGTCGTACGCACACAGAATCTTTGAAGGATCAAAGTTCAAGCACTGTTCGTGAGACCCCTTCTGACAAGTGTAACAGCAAACACACACAATTCAGTTCCTAAGAGATATCCATATGCGATTCAGATGCTGTTCCATTAACTTGAGTTGTTGATGTTTCCTTATCATTTTTATTAAAGGTAGGTTTTCATTTGGATCGTTTTCTGACACCTTTGTCATCAATTGTGATTCTTGATTGGTTCGGTAGATACATCTTCTGTTCCTTGCTTTATAAGATTGCTAACTCTGCGAAATAAAATTACCGGCGCCTTCATCGATAACTAGCGTTGTCGTGAAGTAACTGCATATAATATAGGGGGCTCTATCTGCCCGAAAAATGCACAAAGGAGCAGAAGGTAACTTCTCCTTGTGCAGGAAAAAGAGGTAATCGAAAACTAGAACTAGTGAACAATACATAGAACAAAAAACAATAGAAAGTAGAAACTGGGACAGTTTATTCCTAAACTTTAATACATCCCGGGTGGGTCCTCGCTGGTCTTTTTGTCTTGGAAGCCTAATGATACCCAATACAGAAGAGCACTTAATCCACTTTTGCTACTACTGGTGTTTGCGTGAGGGTCTATCCGGCCTTCCAAACTTACCAGTTTTGAAACAAAACACTTATGATCGACATAAAGGGAGTGCTGAAGACCTACTGTAGAGCCCTCACAAATCGCAAGAAGAGGCATGTAATTTTAATGGTAAGTGTTATATTCACATTCCTTTAAGGCACTGCACTATATTAACAAAGCATTTTGAGACTTGATCAGGCCTCTAAGGGAACTTGCAAGTTCTTTTTTGGGGCCCACTACCATGAAGGATATTCAAGATCCTTGAAAGGTGACTTTTGGGTCCACGCGTCACAAAGCCCACTACCACGAGGACACTTTGGTAGTGTGGGTATGCTCTTTCTTTGGCTTCCCGGGTGGGTTCTTTATTTACCAGTCCGCCCGATGTACCACCTAAAAAAGTCCTGAAAATTAAACGGAAAACGTTGGAAAGAATTGACACTGTACAGAAGTATATAAAAGAAATGAGACCTGTCCGCTAAAAAATAACACGTAAGAAATTAAGACAGACAGACACAAGAATTGGAAAATAGTGACTGGCGAGTCCGAAGTGGAAACACGGATTCCAGATCGGACTCACGTATCCGTTCTAGAGATTATCAGGAATAAAATACCGGTCATGTGTAGGGACAGTAAGAGGCCTTTACCGGCCACCGGCTTTAACCAGAAAGATAGCAAAATTTCCAGTCCTACCGGTGAAATTCCAGCAGGTTGGCAACCCTACTCTACTACTGCTTTCTCTAAAAGCATATTTTTTTGTGCGGTGATGCACTAAGTGTACGGTAGTTAATTTGTTCTCCCACGCAACGTTTATTTGTTCCCACCACTGACGGGTTCAAGACAGCAAGTGTAGAGTTAATCATGCTATTATGGTACGAAACAGAGCTGAAACTGGTCACTGGGTCATTGGGTGAAGTTTTGGACTGGGTCTATGCTTGGGACCTGGCCTGACCCGGAGGTCAAAACAAAGTTTTAATTATTTCATTGCGTTTGAATAGTGCCTCTTTCACGGGTGACCGGGATCGAAGATGTTAGCACGAGATCACGAAAAAATAAGACGCCGAAAATTTCCACTTCATTATAGGTCCCAGACCGAGTCAAGTTTCGGATTGGGTCACCGCATCACCTATGTTTGGGTCAGTCGGGTAACCAAAAGTGACCCGGTTTCAGCTCTGGCACTATGAAGATGATGGGAGTGGATTATTGTTTTTATATTAGGCAGTCTTGTTTGGTACATTACTTATTTTTCTCCCGTATCATTTTGCGAGAACTTAAGGCAATGTCTTACAGCTGAATGTGTTGGCATTTCTCCTATCCTTTAACATGTGTTTCTTTTTTTTTTAAATAAATCAATAACAATTAAAAGAAAAACCATAGAATTTGGCTGGAGGGCAAT
>JAGDQP010067294.1:0-11168 GCA_022664845.1 Lepisma saccharinum
ATATAAATCATTTCTCCGCGACGACACACTTTTAACGCTTCATGGGTTAGAGGCAGGCACTTTTGCCTTCGAAAGCGTCATGCAAATGCCACGACCTGACATTCTGTTCCAGCAAATATTGCTTGCTTGCCTTTTATTTCTGAGCGCCTGGTGCTCCTGGGTGTTGCATCATTGTTTGTTGAGTAAATAGCGAAAGAATTCTGTTTCAAAAGACTGAATGACATATTAACGTAATAAAGAAAATTATTTTTTATTTTATTTTATTTATTTATTTATTTTGTTAAAAAAAAAGACATATATTAATAAATACTTTAGGAAAAGAGATCTCATGAAAATGTCTTTGAAGACTGTCAGGAGACATGACTCAAGCAGCCTTTTTGTTTTCAGAAATTCGAAATTGAAGACAAATATTGTAAACGTTAGGTCTGGATGATGATTGAACCAGATCAGAACAGGCCACTCCCAAACGTCGTCTTTCGATAAAACAAGGCATCATTAAACTTTTTCCATAGGGAAAGTCATAATTATAATGAAATAACATGTAAAAAATACAAGCTGTTGGTCAAGGGTCCTAAACTACATCACAGAGCCATACACAAAATAGTCCAAACCACGCAGAGCAACTTAACAAACACGTGCCTTGCCTCGTAGGAATCGACCTCCGAGGGGCAACTATACTAAATAAGGTCGTCCCGTTTCTTTCCTATGTCATACGACCGATTGGTATCTCACCTTGTAATAAAGTCAGAACCGCCATTTTCTCTTTCCTCCTTCAGTGGACAGTATAGAGTTGGGAAGTTCTAAAATCTATCTACCTTGGGCCAGTTGTTAGAGCGTTGGCTTCCTATTCGGAAGTTCCTAGGTTAGAATCCAGCGGCCAGTCATTGTGACAGTTTTTCTCCAGATCTTGTCCTCAATCATTCTGGCTACTGTCGGCGTGATACAGGGCGAGCCTGCCCTGCTTGACTGTCTTTCCACAACTCTCTCCCGTATCCTATCATGGCCAGAACCAAAAAGATGACTAAGAGCCATACCATTCGAAAAGGTCAAAAGCTGTGCTGCATTCTAACACATGGTTTGCCCACAAGCCAGAGTTGAAACGAGTCACCGGGTTAAGTTTCGAACGGGGTCTATGCTTGAGACCCGATGACCCAAGATTTTTTTTCCTTATTATACACTCTTACGTTTGAACAATGTTTCTTTCAGGGGTTATCGAGACCGGGATGTTACCCCCCAGATCACGGAAAATACAACGCCAAAAAGTTCCTAACACTAAACTAGTAATAACATGCAAATTGTCTCATATTTCCGGAAAGAACAAAAACAGTGCCGGAGTTGTGCAGATAAACTCCCTTCCCCTCGAAAAAGCTATCCTTAAAAATGTTGTGTTTGAAGTCACCGAGTTGGTCCAGTAATTTGGATCAAGTTTGGGAGTAGGTCCGGGACAGGCCAAAAGTGACCCGATTTCGACCTTCCTACAATTTCGCTTGAAACTATTGAATTTCGATGAATTGTGATATGAGAAAATGATGATTTTTTTTTCGGATATATGAACAATTCTTTTTAGAAGGCGTATAGAATTTTTGATAGACCTCTGCTGTGTACGAATCATGTCGAATGGTGAGTCAACATCGAACCAATCTGTAGGAAACAGTTTTTTGGGGGTGGGGTGGTTACAAATCAACAGACTAAACTTATCTACGTTGTTCCCTGCATCGAAAGTTGAGTTTATATTTTTTTTGTTAAAGGGAGACTAGTAGAATAGAAAGGGTTTCCACTATCTACAAACCTGCTCTGAGCAACCATGAGCGATTATCACAAGAAGAGTTGTATTAGTGTATAGTTATGATTTACAATGAATAAATTGGCGACCTATTTTAAGCTTCCTTTCTCCTTGAAAGGCTTTTTGAAATATCCATTTGTATTTGTCCAGTGATGATGTAAGTATGTGTTCGCCAAGGTACTAATGCCAGTTGCTGTGTCTGCCAGAAACTTCGGGGTCATTGTCTACTTTGTATGTGTTCTCGCCCGTGCTGTCTGGTGAGGTACCTAGCCGGTGCTGTTTGCAGTGTTTGGCCACATACCAAGTACTTGGACCAGAGAAAAGGGTGATAGGAAGGGGGGGGGGGGGAGAGTGCTAGGTCCTAAAAACAGCAGGAATTCCCATTTTCCGTGAATGAAATTCCGTTCCCGGATGCGTGTGTCCTTGCGAGGATTGCTAAAAAGGAATTTGTTTTGTATGGTGTTTAATTAAAACGGAAATTGTAATTTGTTATCTCTTCGTGCGAAAAAAAATGGCAGTGAAATGATGGATAATTCTCCTCTCATTTCTAGAAGTTTTGGCGAAGAGAATAGTAGCCCTTCGCAACGAGTTGTTCCGACACTTTTCGATGTACATACAGCATTGTTATGCTATCATAGGAGCACACAGGCAATCTTCCTCCCAATGCAGCCAGACGGCGTGCTATCGCTGGTGACGCTTTTGAAATGAGTCATCCTACTCATCCATATTTTTCTTTTCCAGGAAGTATTTGAAGCATGATTAAGTAAACAATAACAAACAAACGTACATGTCGGTCGAGTCTGGAGAACTCTGCAGTAATTTAAAGACAATTTTTGCAGCTGCCTCTGCATAGTAATTCTATAGTAATCATTTCAGGTCAAAATTTCTGTATAACGTTGGTTGGTCGCTTATGGACCATAGTTACAGATGAGAGATGGAATTAGTTATCTTGTGGAACTTTAAATCCTAGTGATTAGTGAAAGTTTTATTCTCTTTTGACTTACCTAATTGGTCTTTCTTCTTTATTTCTAGGTGAGTGATTATGACGTCTGAGTGAGGAACACTTCAGTGTAAGTATGTAGTGTATACATGTAACTCTTCGTAGTACTCTAATATTTTCATCACGGGGTCCCGGGATTGATTCCCGGTATGGACACAAGTGATTCGGAAACCACGTTAAACTGTAGGTCTCGTTTCTTAGGAAAGCAATGACAAACCACTATCGGTTCACCTTGCCCAGGGACTTTCAGGACTACCCATCCGCATCATAGAACGAAAAATAAAGTTACTTTGTTAGTCTCAATTTTGCTCTTTCTGTAGTAGTTAGTATTGAGTTACCAATTCCGTAAAGTTTCGATTATTTTTGTTTTGAACTAGTAAACTTTTTTAAAACATCGGTTATTTTATTTATTTACCCGTAAATCTGATCGCTTGGTAGTCACTGTTTACTGCGTAAGGGGGGACACATTCAAACTTTGGAAGCAGGGCTATCTATGTACCCATGATCATCCACATGAGCGAATTATGGCGTCATAAGCTGGGCCATCAAATAACTCAGCTAGAAGTGAATACTCTAAAAACTTTTTAACTTCACAAAGTTCCATAAACACCATGGAGCCTAGTCTCCAAAATAATAATTAATATTAACTTTCGCCTTTCCATAGTTTTCAAAAACCTAAAAAAGTTGGTGGGGGAGCATGAAAAGAAGTCTTAAATGGAGCCGATAGTAATTTGCCATTGTCTTCTATCTGACATAGATTGCGTCCAAAGAACAGGAGCTACAGTTTTAAGATCACTGTATCCCCACGAAGAAACGAACCTGGGAGCCCTTGATTACATACCAACGAAGTAAAATGAGCTTTTCATCCACCAGGAATCAAAAGTATAATGCGTATTATGAAGTGTGGCCGGTTGAAGTACAATATATACATTCTTCTTTACTCGCAGTTTTGTGTGGTTTTTCATGTGTGATGTATGCTTTCTGCAGAGAGGAAGAGAAAGTTCTATATGTGCTGTATATATATGTGTCTTTCTTCTCCTTGCTGTTTTCTCGCCCCCACCTTCTCCCAAAACGTGCAAATATCTCACTCGCCCATTGGAACAGTAACTATTATGCTTTATGTGTGTCGTGCGAGAGTAAACAATAGTGATTCGTTCATGATGTGTGTGTCATTGTTTGGTAGTAGTAAGATGCATGTACTACGTTTTATATCCCAAGGGTCAGCTTGGGTCACGTTGACCTTTTAGGGTTAAAGCTGCGAAAGGTCAGGTTGCTGCAGGTAATAAAGTTTTGAGTTCGCGTGCTCCCGTAAAAGTGTGTTTTCTTTAGTGTTGCTAACTGGCACACATTTTTCGTGGTTCGAGTAATGTTTTCATTTACTTTGAATTAGTTTTCCTTTAGATCCATCCGTTTTCACTTTTGAGAGCGCTTGGGCTCGATGCTTTACGCTTACGTGCGGTGGCACCTTACCCCGGCTCATTTCGACTTGCTTCTCACCTACATCGCCATTTTGTTTCACAACCCATCTTCATGTGGTGTTTCAACTTAAGTATCCTTCTCGAACCAATTAAGTCGTAAGTGAAAGGTATAAGTGGACTTGAAAATTGGGCTAATTCTAGGTAAAGGGCCAGCTAAAATAGAGTTATCACTGGTAACTGTAATTCCCTTCAAAGCAGTCAGTTTTGATCCGTCCTTAATGAGATTAATGAACTGTGTTCGTCGTCTCCCTCTCCATGTTTTCCACCAACAGGGAATATGCGAGGACCTTTCCCCGTGGAGGGTGTGTCACCTGCCTAAATTCTCGAGCACACACACCCAACTTATTGTTTTTACGGTTAAAAATCGATAGAAACCTTGCAAAACACTAGTTAAACCACCAATTTTGGTTTACAACCTAAACCAAAAATTCTTGCAAAATTGTATGCTGTAAAATACAGTTTTTCTTCTTGGGACTTTAGTGAAATTGTAAGATCAAAGCAGTTGTTATATATCAAAGGAAAGTTTGATGTAAGTGGTTGATGGAAAGGAAATTGAGTGGTGTAGTTAACTGGTATAGCATATAATTTTTCCACAGGACTTAGTTTTTGTTCGTGTTTTCCTCCTATAAAATTGTCGTCGTCTTCCGCAGAAACTGCGTGAGTTGCAAAGATCAACCATGAAATAAACGCTACAGCGTTGCCACATCTACGCTCGGCAGTTGCCGCTCACTGTGACGGATTGCAACTGCTTTTTCGTTGTTGTTAATGTGCGTGAAACTTGGCAACAATGCTCTACGGACAAACACACTTCCACCGCTTCAAGAAAACTGAATTGCATCTGTTGCTAACTCTCTCAGAGAATCATTGACCTAAACATTAGTCCCTCCCATTGGCTACCCTGTCCCAGTTCCTTTTAGGTCTTCAAAAGCACCCGCCATAAGCCCTTGTACAAAGTATAGTGGTTGGGAGAAAATTACTTCCCTAAGGGGAGTATTGGAGAAATTCATTAAAATAAAGTTTCGAGTTCAGATCCTTATCATTAATAGGACCGTTGGAGTTCAGTTGAAAGTTTTGCATTGGAAAAGGATCGCATTACGTTCAAGTTTACCAGATAAAATGGAGTTTATCTATGCTTCAACAAAAAATAAACTTATGGCGTTCAAGATTCTAAAAACATGACTTTATTCACGTACCTAGTCAAAGGTGTGAGGGTAAGTGTATAGTCATGAGTTAATGGCTACGAGTGCTGAGTCACGTGTCATATTGTTGTTTAGTTTTCATTTGCAAAATTATTTTCGCGACTCAGGCATTCGCCGAAATGAAATTTATGTATGTACGCGTAAAATAATGGTTTCCAGAACACAGAGAAAAGGAACGATTTTGGTTATATCAGTTCCTGTTAAAAGGGAACTTTTACTCGTTCCTGCTTAAAAGGAACTTGAATCCGTTCACGTTCCATGTTTTGTTTTTCCCAAAGATGGTTCTAACGCAAAGTTTCTCTAAAACAATTCGTTCATCGGAACGCATTCCTATGAAATCGTTCCTCCTCAAGTGTGGGTAAGCATATTTGGAAATGCCTTACCCAGAAGCAGTGCTTCTTTCAGGCAGATACGAAAGGCGCCCAGAAAAGTTGTCATGAAAAGTAGTTTTTTTTTTAATGTTCCTATGTCTGAATGTGGATCAAATGAAAACGAAACAATGAATGTATTGGGTTATATTGATGTTTTATATGTGGCGACAACCCTGTGTACAGGTAGAGGGGGAGGTAAGGAAGGAAAACCCTACTGCATTGCACAATAGACTAGCCCTAGATAGTCCCGCGTGAGAACGTAATACGCGTGATGCGCGTGTGGCAGAAGGATCGTCCGAGAACTAGAAGGTGAACAGGTAGGCAATCAGTTTTTCACCAGGGCCACATACGGCAGGTGTTATACGGAACATGTCGGTGACGTATGGGTGGACAGTGTTGGAACACCCGTCGTATAGCCCTGATCTATCGCCATTCGCAATTGGTTACGGTCTCAGCCAAATGAGTTCTACGGGCAGGGCATTATTCACCACGTGGTGAAACAGTGGGACAAGTGCTTGCATAATTTGGGCGATTACATTTGAAATAAACCTTTTTTCTTTCATTCTGTGGTCCCTGTTCCATTTCTCATTTGATCTACCCTCATAAGTTCAAATGTTTTTGACATATCAGGTTTTGCGTTATGACTTATGACCACAGCAGAATTTACACACGACTGTATACAGCTTAATGTTTTACCTCCTTCATGTCAAGTATAATACAGTTATGTAGTACTGAGGAATCAAGATTAATAACTGTCAGGGTTTTGAAAATTAAAATATTAAGCTCTCCTCTCATTTCCTTCCATTTGCGTGTGTTTTGATTTTAATAACAAATCTCGTTATCTTAGTTTGCAACGCTGTGCGCTCTGCTGCTTTCTCTCGTTCAATGGTATAATGTCTTGCTTGATTATGAATACATTGGAGTGAGGGCGCCAACCTGGTAACGTGCTTCGTTCAGAGATTACGTTTTTTTCTTCTTCCACTCTGTGCTGTTTTCTTTTTCTATCTTTTTCATGAAAGTGGTGAAGCAAAAGTCGCGTGATGCCTGATGAAAACAGGCGAGCATTTACTTACGTAGAACTTCGATCAGTCGCTAGTATGTGAACGTGTTTTTAACGTAATGGAAACAGAGACGCTTGGCCGCAGAGCTAGGCTAGCTGCATGTTTTCTTGTTTACCCATGGCTGTAGTGTGTCTTGCGCAAATGTGAACTGACAATTCTCTATGGAAGAAAAGGTGAAAAAGAAATAAGGAAACAATATTGATGTACAGAGTACCTGTTCTTCTTACTTTTCCGAACTGCATGTTATAACCCAGGCCATATATAGCCTAATATTCCAATGAACTGCCCACCTAGCCTCGTTTTTAGCAATCGGGGGGCAAAGGTGTTCGTTCATGTTTCACCGACGATTCTCACACAGAGATTTGAGAGGATTCTCATTAGTTTAGTATGCGAATTTTGGAAATGTGCCTTGTAATCGAAACTGTCCGTTCCCCGGAACATGTACTCGCCAAGGGACGCAGTCCCTCACACACTCTATAATCAATGTATCTGTCAGCAAATAAAATTGATTAATAATGGAATTTGATTGGATGCTGAACAAATTTTTAGCTGGTAAAATTGAATTGAATAGAATTTTATTTAAGGACTTTAGGCAACTTTGGCTCTGGCTTAAATGGTTGATGATGGAAGGATTGGTGAAACGAGGAAAGTGGGAGGAAACGACAGAACTCCGAGAAACCCCCCCACACACGGTGTACATGGCATGAACTGGGATCGAACCGATGATCCCAAGCACCAGAGGTGAGCGCTCTAGCACTGAGCCACTGCGGCTCAGTTTTTAGCTATTAAACTTACCTTTGAAGCAAAACTAAAATTTATCGACCTAAACGAAATGGTTAGCTTTCAAGGACGAGAGGCCTACAGTTTTTGGTGAAGTGAACTTTGAAGCAGTCCGTTCAAGAGACCCCACAGGGTTTCAATCCATGACCATGCTTACTGAAAGTATTCCAGGGTCATGTTATGTAACTTCAGATTGTAATATTTCTTATAAGTTATAATTAGGCCTATATAGTCTATCGAAAGTTTTAACTCCCCACTGCACTATATGCGCTCGGTTGCTCCTTTTAAAATAATTTTCTACACTTTAGTTCAGCGACGGAACTAGCGCCCCTCCCCGCAAACCAACCATTTGACGCTCTCAGTTTCTGGGGTGGGGTCTCCTCGTAGATGCGGGTTTTTATGTTATCTATTATCATGGAGGTGATTGGTTAGCGTCCCAACACAGAGTTTTTTTTAAATTGTAAATCCTATCCAAAAGTTATGATTTCTGCTTTATTTTTTACAAGATAACTAACACAATATTATTTCGTTAATTGGCAAGAGGGTGTCGTCCAATTCCATAGTTAGGAAGTGCGGTGCGTGATCGTGCACTCGACTTTTAATTTTAAATTTCATGTCTCGTTGTGTTAATTAAAGCTAGTAAGAGAATTTCCCATGATGGTAAAACTTGATAATACCTCGTGGGACCGTGATACTGTTCGCAATAGTATATGTATGTATGTATGTATGTGTGAGTGTGTGTGTGTCTGGGAAGGAGGGAGTTCCTTTTTCGTGAGAAGGGAAATGTCTATTGTTTTATCATCGGGTTGGTTATGTGGAGCAAGACTCCTTTGTAACAATATGTGCCTACTTTCCCTGTTTTTGTGAGACAGATTCTCTTGTGTGTTTGAGAAAGAGAGAGAGACACGTCCATCGCATATGAATTTATGCGTGTGCGTGTAAAACATGAGCCATTTGCCAATCTTTTCCCCCCTAAAATTTCGCGTCCCTCTCCCCCATATATATATATTTGCGTGTGTGTTCCTTCAGTGGCATGTTATTGAATATGTGTCTGTGTGTGTGTTAATTCGCATGTCCCAGTGCGTTCTAGGCGTGGATATCTTTCCTTTCAGCTGTTATAAGCCCCTCCCTCGCGTTTTTGTGATCCGCCTTTTCTCCTTTATTTCCCCTCCACGTTTCCCATGACATTGTGGATTTCATGGCGTAAAGAGTTAAAAGCGAAATGTTTTCTTTATAAAAGTTTATTTCGGTGTCTGAAGTATTGACCCCGTAGTCAGTGGCCTTCAGTGAATTGGTTCAGGCCGAATGGATGATGATGATGATTATGTGAGAATTGGTGGAATGAAGAAAGTGAGAGGACACGGAAGAACCCCGAGAAAACCCACGCATATGGTGTTTGTCCACCACAAAACCGTAAAGGCCTTAAACTTCAAACAGTATAAAGTTTCCTTATCGCTTTGACTACAAACCTAGTCATGAATGAACCTCTTTGTCCTCTGTCTTTGCTAATAAAAGTAATCCTTAATTTTAACCCCGAGCAGAGTATACGGTACAATGCAACCAACCTCTTGATACCAGAACTGGTTTAGTTTGTGCTTCTTGTGAAAAATCTGATTATATTCTTTATGTACAGTTGGAATTACTATACTGACTTTGTCTTGAAAGATAAAGAAACAGGTTTGCACGTTGGTAACACAGTGATTCTGTACTGTCAGATGATGTAATTCAATGGAACTTCAAAATCGGGAAGAACAGAGAGGACTAGGCTTGTCTTGAAGGAGCTGCCGCTGTTGTTGTTGTTGTTGATGATGATCATGAGCTGTTAGTTTTCTGAACTGTGTTCACTTCTATGGCCTAAGAGTGTCTGTAGTCTTTTGAGATGACATCCTTCTATGAGCATAACAATCGGGGATATGCCGGAGGAGACTCTGTTCTATAATAACATTCCGGTACTCACCTAGTGGAGATGAGAAGAAACTATAAACTGGAACTTGATTGCTGTCCTCAGCAAGATTCAAACCTGTACAATCACCCAAGTGTTATCAATAAAAAGGGACGTATATTACTCCAGACATTCACCACTTTGGGGACCGGGCAATCAGAGCGTGGTCTTAGCAATAGGAAGGTCCTGGGAACGACCCCAACGGCAGCTCATCATGACTGTTTGTTTTTTTTTTTCAATATTTTTCCTCAGCTACACCAGGATAGTGCTAGGATGATACCTTCAAACTAGGTCCTGGCCGACTTGCTGCAAACATCAATTTCCTACCGCATTCCGGCCTGAGCCCAAAACACCTAAAGATCGTAAATAAATTAAAAGTCAGAATCAGCTTTGCCATTATGCGTAGCATAAAGCTCTCAGCTCGAGTGGTCCTGGGCTTGATTCCCTGTGCGGAGTCAGAAAAAAATCACGTTGATCCACTAATTTTGAGGACATGAGTAGGTAGCGCCAACCTTCTCTGATGGGTCGGGACACACAATGAGCTAATTCGCATGAATTTTATTTTTGTGAGAGGTTAACTAGCTTCTGTCAACAGATTTGTGGGTGAATGTTCGAAAGGAAAATAGGCTCTTAAGTTTTTCGTGAGCACATTGAGAACACTGGTTTTTGGCATTAAGGAAGGAGAAGCAGTGGTGTGTGTTTTTAAATAATATATTCATTATTCGAACATAAAGATTACCATGTCATGTAATAATGATTTAACACCCAATGTAGAGTACTTTGCAGACGCGAGTGGAATAGGAAAACTTGAAATGGCACTCCAGAGAGAAGTTTGTATTATGAAAATGTGTGTTAAAGATTGATCGTCGTTCAGCCGACTAGCGCAAAGTCTTCTGAAGAAACGTTACTTGGCCCGTATTGCATATCAGTTTAAAAAAAAACACCTCGGGGTAAAGGGAAAAGTGACGCAAAAATTCTACTCACAAAAGAAGTGATATCCATTTTACGAGTGACTTTCTTTGTGTCACTACAACGGAAGTGTTTCCTTTGTAATAAAATTATTAGTATCCTCCCTTCCGCCATAGTGACACAAAGAAAGTCACTCGCAAAATGGATATCACTTCTTTTGCGAGTAGAATTCTTGCATCACTCTGCCCTTTACCCCGAAGGGTCACTGATGATATCACTTATTTTGTAAGGCTGCCTATTAAAAAAGTGATAGTCTTCATACAAAAGGTCGATTTTGTAACGGTAGGCTCCGCATTTCGAAAACGGTAACTCCTATTAAAAATAAGCATTTTTTAGCCCCAATGTGAACCGCAATTGATCCCCCAACCCCCGTGGTACCAACCATTTGGGGCTAAAACAAAAAGACAGACAGAATGACAGAGACACTTTTCGATCATTTGTGAAAATTCTGTGATTCGGCTAAAAAAGTAATAACTTTTGAACCCCTTCACCGACTGTGACGTGCGATACACCGTTTGAAAGGTATTGAAGCGTAGATTAAGATTCTGCAAGTTTCGGCCGCCTATATGGTCTGGGGTCAGTGCT
>JAGDQP010067298.1:0-11168 GCA_022664845.1 Lepisma saccharinum
TAAAATAATGAACGTATTTCCCTCAGCTTTTAAGGTTGAACTGTGGAACTACGAATTATACACAGCCACTAGAATAGCAAATATCCAGACGTTCAACAGAAAATAACGAGATCAAATCGAAGTTTTCATTCGACATTGAATCAATATCGACAAGTCAAGTCGAGAAACAGAAAGCACTATTTCTCCGCAATCACAGCAAAATAAATCAAAACTTGACATTTACCTATTCGCTTCTTAAAATTCAGATAGGGTAGGATAGATCATACCTCCACAACTTTGAAGAACATTGCCACTGACTCCATCTTGTGTAGACATGAGCAAGCAGTTTCAACAGAGCTAACAATATCGAAGTTTTCCTGACTATAATTCCCGCTTAATTTCAGATTTATGCTAATTAGGTACAAACTTGAACATCTGTACTTACGTATTTCCTGATTGGTTACAATGCACAAAGTGAAAATTACTATTTTCAAATAAATCATGAATATAATATTTTCGACCTTTCATTTAAGAGTTATTATTAAAATATTAACTCTCAGTATAAATGAATTTAAGCACAACATTCAATTTCAATCCAAATATTTAATTTTTATGAAATCAAATTTTATATTGCATGAATTCGATTTATTTAAGCAAATTCATAAATTGTATCCACTTAGATTATTTGAAATTACCTTAACAACTAACTTCTGGTTTTAAGTTTCTATGAATTAAGAAATGTTACTACGAATCTTAATTATTTTCTCAAAACATTATTTAAAATGCATTTACTTCAAGTAAAGACTCATTTAGTTGGTGAAATTTGTTTCATTCGCTTTCATCCACGTTTTCAACCGTAACAAATTAAACGAAATGATTTAAATTATTTCACGATTGAAAATATCGTCTCTCAATTGATTGGAATAATAACAAAATATATTTAATGTAGAAAAACATATTTAAAGTCAATAAATTGTGACACAACACACGTCCCCAAATTGTTCACTTAGAACAAGTGTTAAAGTAGCAAGTTACTTCAAACGTTTCTGTCAGGTTTTTCCAGCGTGCACAAACAAACACACAAAAAGAAACATCACCTGATCAGAACTATTCATTTCCTGTTATTTAGTTGAATTAAAAAGTAACTTATGTTCGCGATTATTAAATTCAATGACTTTACACTTTTTAATCTCTCTGTTACTGCTCTGTCAAACCACGTAATTCAAGAAAATTTCCAACTGGCAAACCGATCGCTGGAGAAAAACGTACTTCCGAAAAACAAAATTAATCACGAAATCCTGTTTAAATAAATATAAAACAACTTGATTGACGAACTCAACACAAACTCTTTCTAACCAAGGACATTGAAGTATAATGCAAAACAACCAAGCATAGGGAACAACAACAACCCGTCGAATCAATCATTAGCATAGGCTTCTGTTCAAGGCAGGAGCAAAAGAAAGGCAAATCCCATTAAAGTGTTGCCGAATCTTACACTCGCTATTTCTCGTATTTCTATTACACAAATAAATATCTAAAAATTGACATTTGCTTCTTCCTTTTTTTCTATTTTAGTTTTAGATTAATTTGATAGATCTTATAATTTGGTAACTTTGCTTTTGAGTAAACTGGCTCGTTAGTCAAAGGCATGAAAGAGAAAAAAATATATAACTACGCATAGACTTCTTAACGAATCAGGTCTACCATAGTAAGAAATTCAATGAATACGATTGTTAATGTGCATGACTAAAATACCTGATAAAGTAACACTTTTTCAATAGTTCAAACATTGCAACAGGTTAAGGTTACTCTCTCATTTTCTCTTCAATGACAAGACAAGGAATTTTGGAATGGCAGATGGAAGGAAGTATCGATCTGGTGGATATAAGAGAAGCAGCATTCTTATCTGGTAGTAGTTAATTTAAATCTTATGTTATCTGACTAGTTGTTATCTTTGTTTCGCAGACGACAACTTTGACTTTAATTAGATCTCTCAGACTAATTGTTTACGCCTTTGGACACGGACATCCGGTATGTAGAATAATGTCTTAATTTCATGTAACTTGGGAATTCGAAGATGTCCAGGGGCTTTCATGACGGTACTTAACCAGGCTTCGCTTTGTGAACTAGAATTTACCTTAAATATATGCGAAATTATTTTGGGTTTCTTTTAACGATTATCATGTTTGACTAAATATAGTTATATATGAAACGAATAGAGGAATATTATTGTAACACTCGGAAGAAATGAAGATAAAAATAGCGTAGCTCAATGATAATTTCGAAGCCTATTAACAGGATAACTTTCCTGTAACGCGTTCATTATTGTTGTTATTTCTTCCCTCTTAAATTTTTTTTTTCTTTGACTACGGATCCGACTGAAGAGGTTTATATCGCTTTGTATTGCTGACAATTCACCAATCTACACACTAAAATCAAAAGAGCGGATACCGCTCAAATGGAGCGGAAAAAGTTACCGCTCGTTTAGAGCGAATTTTCATCGGAGTAAAGATGAGAAATTTCCGCTCGAAAAAAGAGCGAAAATCTGTGGTAGTCTATTTCAATGGAAACCTAGATATTGTATGTGTATAGATTAATTTACATCTATTCATATACAATTTACATCTTGTGTACATGAAAACCAGGCAATAAAACGTACAAAAGTAAGAAAGGGAGCATTAATTAATATGTACTAAAAAGAAAAGTACTGTACTTGTGAATGAAAATGAGTAAAATAAAACTAAACCTGGAGCAGATTTGAACCCGGTACCGTTCGATCAGCTATCCAACGCGTTAACCTCTCAACGAAGGGTCCAACTGAGAGAATGAGTCCTCGGAATTGTTTCTTTCGTCTCGTCAGGTACTTGATTACAACGTTGAAAGATTTCTTGTACTTACATATCTTACTCCTGACGCTTTTTTGTGTATTTTACTGACAGAAAAGATTTAAAGTTCTGTTTTCTCATTTTTACTATACATAACGCTATAAATTCCACAGTATAGCTTAGTCTTTCGATAACCTTTGCTTCTTCAAATGGCGAAGACCAATGTTGACTAGGAGCCATGCCCATGATGCATTGCAAATCGCTCTAAAAAGAGTGGAATTCAAAGCGATCTACAAAGATGAGAAAATTCACTCCTAAACAATGAGAAACTGAAGCACCAAATCGCTCTAAAAAGATGAGAAATCGCTCTTTCACCTTTGACGACCCAATAGAAAACAGCTCTTTTGAGAGTAAAAGAATAAATTACATCGAAAAGAGGGAAATTCCATCTAGAAAGAGTACATTTTCCATCCAACGCGATAATGTTTTGTTAGAATCCACTCTTTTTCGATCGAAAAGGAGCGGTCCCGATTTTCCATCTAAAAAGAGTGAAAATTCCGCTATTTTGATTTAGTTTCTACGTAGTTCTTCTTTTAAGCATCCATGAATCAGAAGCTATGTATTTTTTCTTGTTATTATTTATGTATATAAATTGTTTCTAAAGCGATGTAAATCATATGAATATAAAACAACGTGAATATACAAAATCGAAATAATAAAATTCTAAAAAAAATGAGCTTACAAGGACGAACTTTGTTCCCGTGAGGCGGATATGGAATTGTACTTACATATGCCTGCAGGATAACCACTCTGTACAGTCTCTAGTAAGACTCTATGTTGAGAGACGGAAGACTGAGAACATTGCACTTATTTGCCTTTATTCTATACGTCTCCAGCTATTCATAGTTCATAATGACTATGTTCTGATTGTTCTCTACTTTGACATATCTCGCATAATACAGATGCTTCGCACCGGATTCCACGACAAAAGAGCGAAAACAAAAAGAGCGAAATGCTAAATGAGCGAATGACAAAAATAGCGAAATCTGAAAGAGCGAAAACCGAAAGAGCGCATTGGATAAAGGGCGAAATACAAAAAGAGCGAAACGTAGACATATTATATAAAAAGGCATGTAGGTATGTAGCATTTTCACTAGGATTTCGACCGGGTTGTGCGGTAGAGGAGGATTTCTCCACGAATATAACAAGTACTATAATTTGAGTGTGCTATATAATACATATTAAATTTTATAATTAGCTATTTGTATCGATGAAACCTAACCGAAATCTGTCATTATGAAATATCCCTTGTACTAGTTATAATAGTGATAATCAATATTTCTTTTTCTGTCGTCTTGGAATAAGATATTTAAGCCCAAGTGTATTGTTCATGTCTTATATACTTCAAAGTCTTACATTATTAACACAATGGCGTATACTAGTATATAAATATTGCTTTAAATGTTTTGAGGATTTTAAATCGAGTTATGAATCTCACAACACTTTACAGTTATAGAAGTTAGTGTAGCTTATAAATTTGCTTCTATATTTGCATATTAGTGTGTACTACAGCAGGTGCACAAAGGAAAAGGCTGTGCAAAGGCAAAAATAGATTCTGTATGTAAACAGTAAATTTAGTATACTACTTTCAACGTAAAGAATCCAACTCTAAGCTAACCTGGCGAGAAGTTATTCATGTTTGCTAACCCACTTCTACCTTCTGCAAATCTAATGCATATTCGCCAGGTACTATGCGTATAAATTGCAGTCTGTAATATTTACAAAGAAAAGAAATAGATATTTTAAAAAAAACGTAAATCCTAAAACTTATGAAGGACTAAGAACATAGCAGTGTGTTGATGGTTTGTTTTTATCGTTTCTCGTCCAGATTACTTTCGCAGTTTGTTTAATCAGGAAGATCAATTACGGATTATGGAATACATAACTATTTATTTCTCAGATTGTACACAGTAAAGTTCGATACTGTGCGCAGTGGTGGTCGATTTTATTTAATTTGATCGAGCAAGCTTAGTAGCTAAGTTAGAAGACTGTTGTTTTCGTATATCGAGAGGTCCTGAGTTCGATACCAGCAACCGACCATCCTGAGTTTTCTTCCAGGCTTCTTCCTTAATCTGAACAGGTAAATGTCAGGATGGCACCTTCAACTTAGGTTCTTGCCGACGAGTTCCCGCATCTTTTCCTGGTCTGAGCCATAGATTCCTAAAGGTCATAAACACATTAAATTAAATTCAATGACTAATTTCTCAATCTACCTCCAATTGCCACACTACTACATCACGGAATCTTTTTTATTATTATATTCCTAGTGTGGAATCAGAATAGGTTATCAAATCTGCATTCAGTTCATAGCCTCCATTAATTTTAAATCGTTAAATAAAAACATAGAATTGTGACAATGTTATCAAATGCACTGATATTTGACGAAGGCATAAAGAAATTTGCACAAAACAATGATATCAGTGATTGTAATTTTGTATCCAATCTTTCTGTATCGTGATATTGTAGACGGAATTAGAACATTATTGTGGAGGAATGGGATGAAATGTGTTAGGCGCTAAAGGATTTCGTTTAAATATTAAGAGTATATTTCCACGGACGAATGTTTCTGAAAAAGTCGGAAGAACGAGTGTAGAAGTTGATGAAAGACATAAGAAAAGGAGAAACAAGCTGTTAAAACGTCAATATAAACTATTAATGTGATATTGTATATTGAAAGTATATATCCTTGTTGGAAAGGCTTTGTCTCATTCAGAAAGCGTAAAATGACAATTAGGTTACACTAGTGTTTCAAAGGTCGGGGAAAAATCGGTCAAAGGTCGGTGTTTCGCCACATTTATTTAATAATTTAACGAATATAATGTATTTCAAAGCTCTAACAACGTCTTAACGATTCGTAAATTCTTAACAAAGATTGGTGGGCTCTCTGAAACTGACCGTGAACCTATATGAGCTAGCGAAAATATAGTTTGAATATATGCCAACAATTGGATTGCTTTTAAATTGCAGACTAATATAGGGAAGTAATTTGTAACTTACATTACTTTTGGGATAACTGATACTATGAATAGATTGACAAAATACAGGAAATATAATGTTGTTCCATATACAATATATCATAATACTCTCCATTAAATATTTCGGGGAATTTATTATTTATCTGGTAAATAATTATGCAATATACCCAGAATTACTTTTAACAATGTATTAGAACTACTATTATATAGGGCCAACAACTTTGAAAATAATTTATTTGTAGCTATCCACACAATTCTTCTGCTTTAACTCGAAGCTGTTCAAACAAGTTTGTCATATTTATGATAAACTATTTACCTACATAAAGCAAGTCTATATTTGGTTTCTGGTGAAATGTATAATTAAAAAAGTATATTTTTACGTTTAGTTATATTTTTTAGATGGAAATACAGACATAAGCTTTCCGCCGCAATATATTCTCCCATGTAATGCATTATATGGCATTGTCTGTAAGCTAGAATCTCTTGCATATCTAATTATGCAATTAAGTGTTGTTATAGGGGGTGATAATACACTTATTTTAAATGTAGTTTGTCATAAAAGCTAACGTTTTAGTAAAAGTAATTGAAGTAGTAAAAAAATCCAATGTAGCATGACAAATTAAAAATAAGTGTTTTTTTTTATTTTTATCCAGCGTTCAGTTTTTTTTTCGTTTTTTACGTCACCAGGTTGCACACGATGTCCCTCTTGAATTCTTGTGCACAATTCAAAATAAAGTAATGCTCCAGTTTAGCTACTTCTGTCATAGAGCACTGGATACGTTTCAAAATGCTACCCTTTTCGTTCTTATAGCCATGGGAAACATCATAAATAAGGGATAATGTGTAAGGACAGACGTGATTCCTAGACACACAAAACTCATGTTTTGGTCACGGTAATAGTCTAGACTCTTATACAGTACGCAGTGCATTTCAAATCATGTTATTTGCATTGGTTTTCTGATGCTCAAAGTTCCTAATCTGGGGCAAAATCACGACTAATGTGTCTAAGAGCACAGAATATGCAAACTATTATGTGTATCGTTTCACTCACATTTCTCTATACATTATTCAAAATGTATTTTGAATTTTTTGCTATTTAAAATATTCATTGGCACAGAGATCAAGCCCGTATTAATATAAGGTTACTCCACCTTTTATATGGTGCGCAGTGCATTTCATAACAAATGAATTTTCTCATTTTTTCTCGAACATAGAATGACATTTTTATTAAAAATCGTGGGGTGATGTGAGTGGAAGGACAAACATAGTAAATTGTGTGCTTTGATTCATAAATTCCCGTGACTTTGTGTGAGAATCGTTACTCTGAGTAGCAGAAAGGACAACGCAAATCACGTAACTTGAAATGCATTGCGTAATATAGAAAATAATTTGAATTTTCTCAGGCATTTAAGGCTCAGCGCGGGGTAGAAAAGTGGGAAAGGACTCGTGAAGATATTGACCAGCGTCTATGTTGAAGGTGCAATTCCGAATTGGCATGGTTTGACTGAGGAAAACCTACGACCTCCCGAATATTTTAATCGCGCCATAAAAATTGGTTTCATATGCCTATGGATCACACCATTACTTACACATTAGGCCTTGTTTTGGTATTTCTCCGCATTTTACTAATTTTCATTTCTATAGGAACGTAAACGATAGCATTTAGAGGCGTTTCCATGGTTCATTTTATGGAAGTTGCTAAACTGCAGTATTACTGAAAATTAGTTTAATTTGCGATGTGAGGTTTCCAAGCTTCTATTTTACCCTGTATGACGGATTGTTTAGTGAAAGACTGGAACTTCATCTTCGCTTTTGAGAAATGCAGGAAATATGCATTTCTTTTCGCAAAACGTATTTTCATGATCACAGAATCCGTAAATCTTTATTGAGCTAATGTGATGCCAAAGATATGTGAAATCGAACTAAACACAAAATTACACATACGTACACTTTGAAATAGAATTTACTAAAGATTGAGTAATGTAATTCATTCCTTCTATTCATCAATATATCCACCGACGTTTCTTCCCTACAACAAAAATATACAAATTATTTTATCTACTTCAAACTTGTTCAAGCCACTGACCAGTATTATAGGCTCTACACAGCTACTTTCTTTATAGATAATTATCTCTGGCACCTCCATAGACTTAATCCGATAGCTAGAGAATGAAACCTGTAACGCAAACAGCTCTATAATAATTAATTCGTAAAACCCATGGCGGGAGCTCATATAGCCTCTCATTCGTCTCTCGCACTTATTGCACTGCTTCATGTTTATAAAATTTATTTTAAATTTCGTGTTGACATTCTTATGCTCCTTCTTAACAGTATCTTACTCCGGCTAGTAATACTTTCTTTAGAGTAGATAAAGTAAAGCTTATTCCAACAAAATTTAACAAACTAAAAATAATGTTTAATTACTACTGTGTAAGTTTAAAACCAATTGTAACCATTACTGAAGACAATCCTGTGAAATATTGAGTGCCTCAAACATTTAAAAACATGACCTTCATTGGCTTGAGAGCATCTGTATGATTGATATTTAGTTTACTGAGTAAATACAATTACTTGACCCACTATTAATTAAATTACGAAATATATTATTGTTTTCTGAATACAACGGTGTACTGAATTACGCGGTACATTCGATCCTTTCATTTTACTGATTATCACTTTCAGACCTTCATTTTCTGTCTTTTTCCATCAGTCGGGAAAAAAGTAGATTTTGATTAGGTACAACTTTAAATACTGCCTTGGTATGCTCTGTACATAGTAGATTTACTAAATCAAGTACATGTCCACTACATTTCAGTACATTTCATCATAACAAAGTATATTGTACTTCATTTGCATTATAATACGGGAACACATTTAGAGAACCGCGTATTATGTAATGTTTAATTTTGTTCGGGACTCTACATATTCCTATCAGATTAGACTAGTTAACGAAATGTAATGCCACCTAGAATACTCATTTTATCCAATAATGAAATATTATTGTAACTTTGAAATCACAACACACAAAAGTACTATTACACGAGTAACACACAAATAAACTTTTTGAATGAAAATAAATGTTTGATATACAGTTTAAACCTTTAAACAAATGCGCATGGGCAGAATCCTGTCATAAAACTCAGATTGATATTAATCACTCGATGTTAGTAACTCCTGTGCCAAATTAAACACTTGAGTATCGATACTTGAGATATGTCAGTTATCCGGTTACAGTTAACTACACTTGTAGATCAAAAGTATGGGCTAAACCTCGAAGAAATCACTCAAGCGGTTTTTGATCATAGTTTCTAACAACATTAGATATTCTTTCTGACACCATCACATACTTCTTCCTTTTCCTCTGAAATTCACTTCCAGCACCTACATTTTCCATACGTATGGAATTAAGCCTTTCATCTCTTTTCAACGTGGAAATTAGTTTATATATATATTTGGGTTACTCGCACCAAGCATTGAATTCAAAGAACGATGCGAACCTTCTACGGAATTGTTTGTTTTAGGAAGACCCTGCAATGTAGGTGTGAACTTATTCCAGCAGATAGGTACATCTGGAGGTCATATTTCACCTCCTCGTTCTCTTCTAATCCCTGTGTCTTCAAAATAGTTTATAAGGGGACGTAACAATTCTCGATGTTCTTGATAGAATTTACTCTGCAATAAAGCAAGAAAATCATCGATAATCCTATGTGGCGGGATGAAAGCAAGACTCGCAAGTTCACGTACATGTAACGAAAAAATCTGGATCAGTAACATCCCTGTACCTTCTACGAATTTCACTATTTTCGTTTATTCGAGTCCAAAGACACTTTGTGAAATGGAAGCAGCAGCCCCGAACTTCGATATTTGGAAATAATTCTTGAAACGCCTTTGATGCAGCTACTTCAAAATCTTTCATTACTCTCTGAGAATTCACATTAGGTTTTAAATTTGTTACCTCTCGAAGTACTCGCTTATATGTTTCACACCTTTTATTTTGTAGGGGGGCATACACACATGGTATTACATTATTTCCAGGTACAACATGTATTGTCCATAATTGCCCCCAGAGTCCAAAAAGAGGAGGAGTAACTTTAAATGTACCATCTGCGAACAAGTCACTTCTGTTCACCATATTATTTAGATTGTCTGATGTAGAAAACAGCAAAATTCTATTTCTTCCACTATCTTCACCACTATCAAGTCAAAGGAAACGTTGGCCAGTCCCTATCACTTTATAATTCTCTGGTATCACTAGTTCTTGTAGTGAAGGGGGATCAGAACGTATCCCAATTACTTCACGTCTTCTAACACGCTGGACACTACGCTTAAGATTGTTTACCGTTAGTTTACCTCGAGCACTCTTATATATATCACTAACACAGGCACCAATAAAATTAGCCGGCGTCTCTGCAGTAAGAATGGCTCTGCGTTTGACTTCATTAATAGTAATTCTTGCTTCAGTTTCTGCATGTTCGTGTAGATGGTTGTGATTTGATATTTAATTTATAATACGGTCACCTTCGGTTTGCAACCGTGCTCTACAATTACTATAACCTCTACACGTTTTGCTACGAACACACTTCCAGTACGTTGTTGTTTTACATACTTTTTCCCGACGATATCAATAACCGCCATGAATAATATGCTCTTCGCCTATTTGAGTGCGCACAATGTGAAAAGGCATTTTAGAATGCCACAAAAAAACAAATATTTGCAGCAAGAACACTTAACTCAGTAACACAACTCTTCTTCCAACTCAGTAAATATGCACGTTTTGGAATTCACACCGTGCTTCTCTGGTCAATGTTTGCTAACAAATGAACATCGCTTTCAGTTTAGTGGCTAACTAGAGAAACATTGCCAAAGACTGTACATAATTACTAGAATGTATGCAAGCAGAGTTTCTACACCCTATTCAAATAAATATATAACTGTCCTTATAAGGTCATTGGTGGAGTGTAGGCTTTTTGCATTAATATTATTTTCTTAATGGGTCGTGTGCCCCCCTTTGTATGAACAGAAACATATTATTTTAATTCTTAACTTAAAAGTCATCTCTAAACATATATTCCTGCGTTGTTATTCTAAGCCTAGTTTCTTCTTCCGGTCTGACTTACACGTGCCAAAAACTTAATTTCCGTCTCGTTTTAATGAATCTACGTCAAAGATGCCAATTATCAATACCTTTCCCTATATGCCAAAGAGTATGGCCAGAGTAAGATCGTACAGGCTGCTCGTATCAACACTTTACACACACAGTATTCTCTTCATATGAGTTGAAACAGTTTCTCATATTTAATTGGCGGATATTGAAATAATTTACTTTAAA
>JAGDQP010067299.1:0-11168 GCA_022664845.1 Lepisma saccharinum
CCTTAGTGATGATGTTGATTGCTCTCTCCAGAGCCCCAATGCTAAGGACGTTATCACAGTGAGAGAAAATAGTGAGCGTATTCAAAAAGATAAGCGCTTCTTTCTTAACAAGAACAATTAAAGAAATTTACCACAAGTTCACAGAAGACCATTCGCATGTAAAAATTGGCATGTCAAAGTTTTACAAACTTTGAACTCTGTTGTGCAGCGGTAAAAAGTTCCAGCACGTCATTGCCTATTGACAAAACTGAAATCAGGCAACACTTGCAAAATCTGGTGCTATGCTCCCCTCCACGTGAATCTTGCTTCTATGGAGAATGCGCAGACCGTCCAGGAAAGGAAGGAATCAATTCTGGGTCCCTTGGATTAATGGAAAAAGAAGATGATGAAGAAATTTCATTTTCAGTGTGGGAAGAAGGCAACCTAGTGAAGAAATCAACAGAAGTACGTGTTTTCACTGAAGAAGTAGCAACATGGACTCTGAAGGTAGGGACTCATCTTCGCATCAAAGAAGTACAAAGAAAAGCCATAGCCACAGAGAAGATGGTAGTTAAAGAAGATTCTCATCATCTGGTGCTCCATGCAGATTTTGCTGAAAATTGGACGGTCATAATGAAAGATGAGATTCAAAGCTATCATTGGAGAAATGACCAGGTCACCATATTTACTGGAGTTTCTTACTGTGGTAACAACACTAGAAGTTATGCAGTTGTTAGTGATGACTGATGATCTTACTCACGATTCGGCACATACTTTACTGGCGGCAAAGATGATTTTCTCATGTACTGAAAACTTAGCTGACATTAAATCTTTCACAATGATATCGGATGGGGCTCCGAGCCATTTTAAAAATCGTTACCAACATCACGAACTCAGAAACTTAAGCTTTGAAAATAAAAAATTGCTATATTCAGCAACAGGTTACGGAAAATCTGCCTGTGATGGAATAGGCGGAACAGTAAAGCATGTTGCAACGAAGCACAATCTGACAGCAGAGCATGTGGAATGCATTCAAAATGCAACAGAATTTGGTGCCACTGGTGCAACATATACGAAAGCCATCACCATTATCCATCTTGCATCCACAGAAGTTCAAGAATTTCGTGATGAAAAAATTGCTCAGTGGACAAGTGTACGAGCTGTAAAAGGCATGCAGAAGAGTCATTTGTGGTATGTGTGTGGCAAAGAAGTGTACATCGCACGAACAGCTGATCATGAGAAAGAAGAAATGTATGCAGTTACAACGTATGTACCGAAAGTTGTTTCATATAAATTCAAGACATCAAAGTTGGCTCATTTTTGGCTGTGATTTTTGATGAAAACTGGTGGATTGCAGAGGCTAAACAAGTTTACTTTGTACTTCAGAAAGTGCTAGTGCACTTCATGCTGCCCCATGGACCGGCCAACGGTTATAGATTTCCAGAGGAAAAGAAACAGCGGCATAATAAGTGTGCAATACGAGTGGAAAATATTCTCAAGATTCTGTCACCACCATATCCTTTAGCACAGTCAGGAAGACTTCATGGTATAACACAAGAAGAAGAATCTGAAGTTCAAAAGGCTTTCATGTACAGAGCTAATTTGTAGTGCAGTTGAAAAAAAGAAGGCATATAATTTCTCCGACATTAACACAATTAATAAAATGTGCTCTAACATCTGAACCAAGCATTTACTTTCTCTGAAATTTATACAGAAGCATGTTGGAATATTGTTGAATCTATCCTAAAAATATGAAATTTTTTAAAGGTTTTTTTTAGATATCTTGACCCAAAATTGGGTCTATTTTTTTCTTTTCACTAGTAATATATCAGTATGTATGTAACTTACAAACTTGAATTTTGTCTCATTTTTGCAGATCTTTCAGAGGGCTTCCAGAGGAAAAAAACAATGAAAATAACTTGAATAGTTCTTTAGATATAGTGCGTTCGAAGATTTTGACCCAGAAAGCGCGGGAGTTTTGTCCCAAAATTTCAAGTGGGTGTAACTTTTTCAAAAATTTTTTTTTTTAGCAAAACGCAAAAATACGGGTCCCTTATTTTTGTACCTAGTATAACATTTAAATTTCATGGAAATTTGAGAGAATCATTGGGCACCCTCTGCCTGTCTTGATATGGAATAGGCCACACGCTACTTTAAATCAAGAAATTTTAGTCTTTCACAAATTGTCATCTTGAAGATGATGCATTAGAACTTGTATTTAATTTAAAATAACATTTTACTTAACAAATGCTATATATACCTACATCGTTCTCTCAGATTGAGTCAGTCATTCCATAGTGTCCTGTCTAAAATTGAAACTAGCCATGAACAAGTTGTCTCACTTATTTTTGTACATTGGTCTCTCACTCTGTTTCTAATCATTCTTTCATTTAGGTAATTTATATATGTAGATCATCCCATAACTTCCTAGATAAAAACTTGCTCATCTTTAATGCGATGAAATACGTAAACGTTAGTTATGTAGTTGTATTTATGAGAGATTTAGTCGCTGCGGACTGTTTCACAAATATATGACAATTAGCTAATCGACCCAACTACCAACCCTTCTTTTGAATGAATTTGAAGTTCCAGTTCCAGTCATTTACAACAATTATTTTAGTGCAATATAAGCATTTCGGGATATTTTATTGCATGCTGATCCCATTGAAATGTGATTTATACTTTAGCTAAACAACGCTTAGGTCTATCGCGCAGCACCAACACCGATGTTTTCAGAAAGTTGGTGCTTACAAGCAAACATACTGGTGAAGCAGAAAAAAGTTCTATTTTTTTTCTTCCATCATGGTTAGAATGTGCACATGCAAATTTTGGCAACTGGAGCGCAATTACTTTGGGAGATTTCGATAATATACTAGTCAGATTCTTGTTCCTGAAGAGTGAAGAAAAAGTGTGAAAATACCCTTATATTTGTAAAATGCTGAAGGAAATGGAAAGCAAATACATAGCAATAGATACTGGGTGGAAGGCGTTACCTATTAGAGGGTGTTCTTTACGGCCGCCATATTGAATCTCGATTGGTTTTCTTAAATGGGAAAGAGGACATGTACTATGTTATTCTGGGCTAGAATTGTACGGTAAACACGTTTCTGAAGTCATATTTGCCGTAAATGTATTATTGTGAGTGATAATGGTGTGTGACATTAGTATGGGCTTGAAAACACCCATTTTATTTTGAAATAATGAAGGAATTGTAACCTAAATTCATACAAATTGTTCCTGATCATATTGACATATCGTTATGCATTTGTATGCATTTAGTTTACATTTTACAGGTATCTACCACCCGGGAAAACGTGGAATACCCAGGGAATTTTATAGATCTGGAAAACTCAGGGAATACTCGAAAATCTATAATTTATGAGGGAAATTCAGGAAGATTTACGAGTTGGACCTGTCCACGGTTGTTAAGAGCACTGCCTCGGCAGGGCGGAAGTCATGGGTTCTAGTTCCACTGCTGACCGGATTTTTTCAGTGTGTTAAAATCCTCTATTTCAAAGATTTTTTTTTTCCACTTGTGAAATACCAATAATGTAAAAGATGCTTGGACTATGTGATGGTGGGATTTTTTTTTTTTTTTTTAAAGTGTCATTGTGTATTATTTACATGTTCCACTATACTAAGAACTCAGTGAATTTGGAAACAATTATCATGGAGAACCCGGAAATCACAAAATCAGTAGACACCGTGATTTTACAAATATAAGGGTATTTCCATACTTTTTCTTCACTCTTCAGAAACAAGAATCTGAATATTATATCATCGATATCTCCCAAAGTAATTGCGCTCGAGTTGTCGAAATTTGCATGTGCACATATTTTGACATTCTAACCATGATGAAAAAAAAAAATCTGCTCCTTCAATATGTTTGCTTGATAGGTAATTCTGCTTTCATTGTAGTCGTATGTTTATATACAGTTCCCGAGTCGTGCTCTTAGTCCAGTTACTTTCTTATTTATATTCATACTTGGCTTTCTGCTCTTTTTTTTTTTAAAAAAAAAGGAAGAAAAGTGCTTGGCTTCGTGCACACTTTGTAATAATTATTTGCAGAAAGTTCACATGTGGAAACATTAATTCCTTCGGTTAATTTCTTGCTCGTTGGTGCTGGTATTGTAATAATAGTCTTGCACATAATAGTTTACTAATGTAATCTTATTATTTTTGTTTTAGTTGTGAAGAAATATAAGTATGTGTTCCCTGAGAATGGTTTAATTGCTTACAAGGATGGCCAAGTTATCGCCCAGCAGGTATTTATTTGCCCTTATCTTTGTTTCTTTATCACTTTAATAAAACTTTTGGGTTAACATATTCCAATTTAAAATTATTATCCAGCTGTGCATTTTGTTAAATAAATAAAAATAAATAAAATATAGGTGTTGAATTTTAGTTACATTGAGATGCGCATGTGCGTTTGATTCATAACACTGTTGATATTACTTCCGAACAACTTAGTAATATTATTAAAATAAACCAATTGCGCATGCTAACACAAAAGCAGAACAAATCCTTATTTTAAAAGAGTATGGCTGCCCCATTGTCTTGTTATGGTCACAGACTTCGGAACAGCACTGGAGAGGCACCTATGTTTTAAGTCCTGCCGCCAGCTATTCTCACTGAGGTTTTCCTGAGTTTCACCAGACGAATGCTAGCATGATACCTAAACTAAGACCCTGCCAGCTACTTACGCTATTCCTGGTCTTCGAAAGAGAGCTTCACCGAGTGACATCATTGCTCCGACGTATCACTACTCTAAGTCATTTACAACTTTCGTATTCCATAGATAATAAATAATAATAATAATAATAAGACTTTGAAGCCTCTCCTAGTGGCATGGAAATAAGAGTGATCACATACATGAAAAATATTTCAGTAATGACAGTCTCAACAATATGTTTTCGAATACACTGCGTCCTAAAAATATTGGCGATTTACCTTATTGCAAGACGCTACGTAAATTGAGTTGCATGAGCTCTCAGTTTTTTCTATTTTCGAACGCTCAATCGACAGTTTGCACGAATATGTATTATTCCTTCATCAATATATATTTTGCTCTTTTTCTGTTCGTACCTTGAAATATTGTTGATGATCGTATGTCTGCAAGGTACTAATGTAAACTCTTTGGAGGAAACATCTGTTGTTAATACTACTGCGGCGGTCACTCCTTACTTTTGGCCTAGACCAAAACTATTTCATACACAGACTCTACTATTCCTTGTGGAACGTAAAATTAAATTAAAATTATTTTCTATGTTTTCCTTTAAATAAGTGTGTCGACGGCAATCTAAAAGAATGTGATTTTAGTCTGGAAACCGGGAAAAAGTTTTTTTTTTCTCCTCGCAGGAGACACTGTTATATTTATGGACTAGATAGGCACCTAAGGCCTGAGTCTGGCATATAAATGTAAATTGAATAAAAACTAAATGTTGTGTTCCCGCAATAACTTTTTCAGTGACTGTACGAGGCAATTTTGATACTACACCAATGTTTGGGTGCTAAAGTGTAAATTTTAGAAGGAGGGTTTCTCTTGTCTTGCTTTTTCTTTTTTTCTGTTCGACCCATACATTCATATTTTCCAAGTTCAGATGTTTATGGTAAATTATGTTCGGATCGAGTCGATATAGGTGGAACGTTATCGTCCCCTTTTGTCCTGCCATTTTAACAGGAAGACGTTGGATAATGTTGAATATCTTCATTTTCAGAAGTGTTGTAGGCACCTATACCAAAAGATGCGCTTGATATAAAATTCATATGCAAAGTACCAAAAGTGACGTCACTTATTGCTCTCGAAAACTTTTTTAATAGTTCAGATTTGAAAGACAGCGCTTCATTTTAACCCATTCTTCTTCAAATATGTGCTAGATTTTGGGGTTTATAATAGTAAAATAAGGAAGTTGGGCCCGGTATAACAGTGTGCAAAAGGGAGAAATAGTAGCTTCTTGCTTGTTAGGAGGCAAGTGCATAGGCAACTTGTTGAAAGATTGTGTATAAAAAATGTGTAGTATATTTATGTTGCATGTTTAGGTATGCCGAAACAACGAGTGAAAAGATTTGTTAAGTTATAAGACAGAATTAACTAAGCGCGAGTTGGCCACGAACTTGTTGCTTGCACCAGTTTGTTGTAAGAAAGTGGGGACAAAAAATGAAGTGAAAGTGGAATTCTGAGGATAACAAAGCTAGAAGTTCTTAATTTGCATCATTTGAAGCTTAGTGTGCTTTAATGGATCTTTACGATGTACAAAGTATTTAAACCGAGATTTTTGACAATCTTAGCTATTGTTAATGTTGTTTACAGATCTAAAGTTTTATGGAAATAAAGCAAACAGTGAATGAATTTACGTTAGAGAATTTCCTTATGTTAGAATTGACATATAGTTGTTCAGAGTAGAATCCATTTTCGTAATATTATGGAAGAATGACAATGTGGGTAGGCTAAAACAATGAAATATTACCTAACCTACAGTAATATATGTTACGAGTTTAATACATCGTAATTTTTATTTTACAAATCATGCTCTACCATATTACCATATTTACTTTAAAAGAGACGTAACATGCTTTAGCAAGAGTTTAAAATTTAGCGGCAGCACATCATTCCAACATTTTCCCTATTTAGTAGAATATACGGTAGGCGTTCAGGTATAGACACATTGGATGCAAAAAGTGGTACTGTAATACAATCGGACCAAAATCGATTTTTTTTTTTAACTTTACGTGGGCAGAGGTTTTTTTTTTAACATAAAATCAGGACAACATTTATGAGAAAAACTACAGACCCTTCTGTACATTTTGGCGTATTGAGAAATATGTTAGCAACAATTTTTATTTTCTGGGACTTTATAAACACACATTCTTTTTCAAACTAGATGAATTCATTGTTTTCATAGCCTCTTGTCCACATAATTTAATAGGCTTAATCTTTGTTTTGGCATATTGAGGTTCAAAAACCGCTATTTCGAACAGCTACCTCGTCTTCGCTAAGGCCAAAGGTTTGAGGTAACTATGTAAAACCAGGAACTAATTGGAAGATGTCAAACGACTGTTGGTAACAACATAGGTACATGCTCGCTGGAAATCACCAGGTTTATGCGAGTTATTGTTAGAAGGGTTTGAAACTGCACTACCTTCCAAGATATAATTAGGAGTCAGCGTTTTCTCCACTAAACCATGGGGACTGGATGTGAATAAGTTGCAAAAATCGAGTAGTTTTTAAACAAACGGATGTGACATTGTTGTACAAATTTTCTTAGAAGAGTTTGAATTCATTCAGTTGTTTCTGAAAAGAAAACTCAGACTTGCGAGAGACTATCCGTTCTTTCCACATTTGCTAAGCACAAACCACGTTGATAGATTGAATTTTGATTTTGAATTATTGAAATCTAATTTGATTCATCTGACCCAGATTATTATAAAATACGTACAAGGAGATGCATCTCCTTTTTCCGTGTATAATCAGTTAAAATACTAAAACGTTAGAAAATGTGTACGTTTGGTACATATTAAGATATTATCCAGCAACACTTTTTGTTAAACATCGTAAGGGCCAAACGGCACCCAGCCTCTAAATGGAACAAATATAAAATAATAAAACAAACGAGAGCAAACATTAAAACTTGGAAGTCGACCACGGTAGCCGTGTGGTCTGAGGCGTCAGGCCAGTGGGGCATGGATGTTTATGGATTTTAGAAACTTTTCAGATAATGGACTCGAGATGGGCCGAAGTCATTACTTACTAAAATGACCCATTTCTCCCCAAAAGAAAAACAAAGCTATTAAGTTAAGCTTGCAACCGCATCGAGTTGCGAAAGTACTTGCGAGTTTTTAACTTTAATAAGTGCAGTTTCGTGCATAGTGAAGATTTCTGACATGCAAGGTAAGATTATGAATTCAGTCCTCTCCACACTGTCAATTCATTGATCCAAAGCATATGTTTGAAGTAGCTGTACTTAGTAAAATAACAGTTTATTTTTGGGCGTTAAACATAGTATATCTACTTCAAAGGGTTGAAGGTGGGATGAAGTTAACCCTAGTGTAAATTGGAATGTGTAAAATTTTGTTAAACTGAAAGTAATAAGTAATGTACTGTACTTGCCTTTTTAGTCCTCATGTAAGGATTATGTCTTCGAACCTGAAGCCTTCATCGGGTGATGGACCATTTTTGTGTTAATATGTAAGTGTATGTAAAATTTAGTGTGTAATGTGTTATATACAAAGTAGTTTTAAGGTGTCTGTTTTTGTAATGCAATACTGGTCATAATATATTCATAGCGCTTACCTTACGAACTGTTGATGGCCTCTCTCTTGGTAAACTTTACCAAGAGAAAGGCCGTCGATAGTTCTCAAATTAAGCGCTGCGAGAATTCATTTACAAAATTAATAAGTAAAAGTCACGATTTTATTACTTATAAATTGTGATTTCCACTTTCTATTACAGAGTATTCAAAAGCACATGGGAGAAGAGAAATTACAAAAGTTCATCAATTTTGCACTTCGATATATGTCGGATATCATGCTACCAGTTAAACGTGGAACATTCATAGAATTCCGAACTGGACTTATTAATGTGTGCCCTGTGGGACGAAGTTGTAATCAAGCAGAAAGAGAACAGTTCGCTGAATATGACAAGGAGCATAAAATTAGAGAGAAGTTTGTGAAAGTTCTTCAGGATACGTTCCCAGACCTTGGTCTTGTTTATACCATCGGTAAGACTAGGTGCTGAATATTAGACTGACAGGTTAATTTTGTCTTTAGGGTCAGAAAGGCTTAGAAAGTGATTGCCAGAAAAAAAAAAAAATGTTGCCCTGACTTCACTTTATCGCAAGTTACAATTTGCTTCATCTACAAGCCTTTAAGATAGGTGATGACAGTAATGAGTTATTTAAAAACGTATTATATATTCAAGTTGCGAAAAAGCAGTCTGGTACAGCAGAATACTCACAAACTGAAGGTATTCATTATCCATTTTAATTGTGATAAAATTTTGTAAATTTTAGGACAAAAAGTAGTGTTTGGAAGACAGAAAGTCCAGAAGTCAGTTAACTATTAAATGTCAGCAGAATGCATCTCGGTTAACTGATTTTTGGATCATCCGTTATACGTTGAGAAGTGTAATTAGAATAGTACCTTTCTTACCGTGAACAATAGAAAATTCATGTTATTGCCATACATTGGAAGCCAAGAGAAAATCAAATGAAACAACTGAAGAAAATGATAGGAATCGGAGACATGCAGTGTAAGACAATAGTACGTAGTATGAATGTTCCGTTATAATTTATATACATGTATACAGATTTATTCTAATGGTTTAACTATACTAGTTAAAAAAAAAAAAAAACGGAAAAGTAATCTAAGAACGGCGAATCTGTAAAATAAAGCCCTTACAATAACAAGCAACGTATATAAACGTAAAATATGTGTGTGCAGTATTTTTCAAACCTGATCCTCCTCTATATCTTTACTTTTCCTGTACTTGTGTGTGCGGAAAATAAACATTTTATTTTTTTGGAATGTAAGTGTTGGATAGTAAAGTTGGATAATAAAAGAGACATATTCAGTTAATACTGCACTAAAGAACGAAACGAAATGACTATGCTCAATCAAAAATGTAATGAGTAGTAAGACTTGTCAGAAAGACTTGAAAAGAAAATGATCAGGCACTACACAAGCACAAGAAGTAAGGATGCAAGAAGGATCAGAATAGGAAAGAAGAAGAAGAAGAAAAAAGGATGTTTACACACTGATGAAAATACATGGTTAGTGTGCAGTAAATTGACTAGAACTATTATTTTTTTTTTATTATTATTATTCTAAAAGTTATTTTTCATTGTTGCTAGTTTTCATCTAAATCTTTCTAGTCGTACAAAAAAGGATACGTTGTAATTATATATATATATATATAGTGGGGTGGATCGAAAAGTACTTGTTTTCGAATTTTCATAACACCTGGTGCGGAAAAGGTGCAAGTCGTGACAGCGACTTCACACCAAAAAATAAATAAATAAATAAAAATCTTTGGACAACTCCTTCGGTTGCCGTATCCCTGTTAAAGTTTCACTGTACTGATAGTTATGTAACCCGCGCAACCAACTTAAAGCTATTACTTTCAACCCGTTTCACTGATTGAGTTGTGGGCAGAACGTTTACAAAAACTTGTTAGACTCATAAGCCAGTGTTTATTTAGTTATTTGGAGTTACAGAAGTTTATCAAAATATGCAGCTCTTTGCATAATTCGGGGTAAAAGGCGAACGGATCAACCCTGAACTCACCACCAGGAGGTAATTGCATTTCAAATTCCGCCCGGTCACCCACCAGTAGTACATTCCCTATCAGAAAATATTTTTGTTGTTCCTATACAGCGTAATTTTTTACATATTGAGGCATCGCATTTCTGAACTTGATCTTCACTTTGATGCAAGTATCTCTCTTTCCATAACTGCACACCTTCGACGATGCTTGGTGACTATTTTTACATGTTCTTGCACAGCTTTTGTATTGGCATGGTAATCTCCACAAGTCTTCTTACTGCATGCAGTAGTTCTTGTATTTTCTTCGATTTCTTTGTCTGAAAAACAGTGGGTAGTAGGAGGCTCAGTCACTGGTGTGGTAAACCGTCAGTCATCTCGATGTATTGTAGTGTATCGAATTCTATTGTTGGAACTATATACTCGCGTCACTATCCACGTGGAAGCTTTGTTCCCTATGCAACAATTTCTATTCGTCTCTAGAATTGAATTGAATTAGACAATAATTCGTCTCCAGGCCAAAGTTTTGTATTCACGGGTGCCCATTAACGTGAACAGATTTTCCCGGTGACCATAGTTCGTATGACTGACAGGACGTTTTCTCTGAAATGTTGATGTAGAAATTCTAAAAGAACACTATATTCAATAAATCCCTTGCTCCATCCCCGCGTGAAGGTTTTGTGTAATGCCAAACCACACAGCCACGTAAACCTACTTCACAAATCTTGTGAAAAGTTTGATCGGGTTCAAGGGGTCTCCGTACCTACGGTGGGAGTTGTGGGGGAGTTTTCACATTTTAAAAAAGACTAGACAAATGACAAGTAACAATGAAATTTTGAAAAGCGGCCCCATTAATACATGTGAATGTGTATCAAATGAACTATCTGATATTTTGACATCGTTTATTTTAGCCGAGAAATTAGAATACCCGT
>JAGDQP010067300.1:0-11168 GCA_022664845.1 Lepisma saccharinum
CGTTCCTTTCTTTGTTTGTTTATTCTTTCGTGGTATTTGGGAGTAGCAGTTGTTATTTGCACAGGGGAAAGTACCATTTATTTTAGGTTAGCATCTTCGTGAGTAGTGGGGAGAATCGTTGCAAAATCAAAAGAATTTTTATGTTAAAGCGCTATTCTTAGTATACGCTGGATGTTTGGACCAACAGCTAGAGCTGGTGCTCCATTCTGTTTTGCTCTTGTGCAAAGATAGAAAAGTACTACAATAAGTGATTTCATTTTAAAAAAAGATTGCGTTGAATTGCCTCTTGTTGAATTGAATTGAAGTATAACTTTTTTAAGCATCTTTGAATCAGACCAGGATATGGTAATGGAAAGAATGGAAAAGGTAGCGGTCAGGATCTTACTTAGGTGCCATTCCGGCATTCACTTAGTAAAGAGGAGAACCCTGGAAAATCTCAGTCAGGATGGTCGCACGTCAGGTTTGAACTTGAACTTTATTTATGACTTTCAGACATCTAAGGCTCAGGCCGGGTCAGGACAAGGGAAAGAATGTGGGTAGGAGTCGGCCAGAGCCTAAGTTGAAGGATCCATCCCGGCACTTTTTTCGTGTGACTACGGTAACCCCTGAAAGATCTGTCAGGACGGAAGGCCACTGGGATTGAAAACATGACCTCCCGAATGCTAACCAACCTCTGAACTTCGGCCGCTTGGTCCATGAGGTTTGAACCCACCTGCCTACCCATTGCCGATCTAATATCAGTGACTTTCAGGACAAGTCGAAAGCGGCAGGTCCTTCAAGACGAACTAACTCCTCAGATCAATTCCTCTCATGCCTTCTTTCTTTCTCAGAATCCTTCTATCAATTCATTGGTTTCACTTTCTTACTCTTTTCCCCTCAACCAAACATCTCAGGATGGTCGGTCACTGGTATCGAACCTAGAACCACCAAAATGCGAATGCAAACGCTCTACTAGTGATTGTACCACCACCACCCCTGTGGGGGTGTCACCCCAAACCAAAAATACCCCAAACTTTAAAATTTATAGTCAAAAATCGATAGAAACCGTGCATGATTCCACTTACACCCTCCTTTACTTTACACCCCCCGCCCACAAATGATGCCCAATCCTAAATACTTCATTTCCTTCCTTCCTTTTGCTGAGAAACCAAAGGAGCCAAGTGAAGGAACCTTCGGAAGGGCGGTTCAGAGGAAGCATTTTGGACGCTGTACACTTTGCGAATATAGCGATATCTTTGGAAAAGCACGAGTAATTAGAAACGCAAACAACTGCGCAGTTGTACTCGTTTTCCAAGATGCTTTGCTCGCGTGAGCTTTCCTCTCTCTTCGGCGCGAAGAGTATTTTTAAGACAATGGCTAACATGGCATTTGGGGGCATGGGGAAGGTCACCCCTCCCCCTAGCCGGGGAAAATTAAACTAATATGGCACAAAATGAGGGAATCGCGTCAGTCAAAACAAAAAAAGAAGGCGGTATATGTATGGGCGCTGTCCTTGCCCTCTTCTCTGTAAATCACTACATGGACGCTCTTCGTCATATTCCTTATTATTCATTACTTGTACCGACCAGTGAGCTGGACTTTCATTACAATTGCATTTCTTTCCGTTCATCTCTTTGAAATACTTTCCAGAGAACAGCTACACATAAATGTTTCAGTGCTGTTTGTAAGTTGCATTACTATCTTAATGAATCAGAAAAGGTTTCAAAGCATTCAAAATGCAGTGCAAAAGAAGTGATACTATAGAAATCATCAATAACATCATGCGTGAAGAAATTGCTGTAATACTTACAGAGTAGCTGTATATCATTTGAAATCAATTTTGTGACATTTTCTATTCCTCAATAGAACAATTTCTATAGTGTGTTATGTAAATAATAAGAATAAGAGGAATCGTCCTGAATATTCGCATATCCTGTGTTAATTTCGGAATATAACTGCAAGTGACATTATTTATGTGCATAAGACGGATACTGCTTACCCTTGTCCCGTGGCTAGGCTCATGAAATTCTGTAAAGCACGAAGAGGACGTAGTTCAGTTGGTAGAGCGCAGGGATCAACCAGAACTTTTAGTTTAGGGGGTGTAACGTCAGGGAGGGTTCATGCACGGTTTATATCGATTTTTGACCGTATAAATTTTAAAAGCTTAGAGTACTCTCGAAAATTTGTGGTGAAACCCCCACAGGGGGTCTGGTATAATCATTGGTAGAACGTTCGATTCGTATTCTGGAGGTCCTAGGTTTGATATCAGCCACCGATCATCCTGATAGTCTTTTCCAGGGATTTTCTTCAGTCATATCAGGCAAATGCTGGATGGTACCTTCAACTTAGGCTCTGGTCGACTCCTCCCCATCCTGACTAAGGTCTTTTCAGTTTTTCTCAATCACCCCCCGAAAAATGCCAGGATGGTATGTTCAACTTAGGCCCTGACATACATCTACCCGCGCCCTTTCCCCTCTCCTAACCCAGCCTGAGCCTTAGATGTCTGAAAACCATAAATAAAGTTGTTCGAACCTCACGGGCGACCATCTTGACATACTTTTCCAGGGGTCCGTTCTTTACTAAGAGAATACCGGAATGGCATGTAAGTAAAATTTTCCGTTCTTTTCTTTACCATATACCGGTCCAATTGAAAGATGCTTAAAGTTATACTTCAATTGAATTCAACAAGAGGAAATCCAACGCGAAATTTAAAAAAACAGCAATACATCAGATCATTTATTGTAGTTTTTTTCTATCTTTTGCACAAGAGCAGAAGAGAATGGAGCACCACCTACAGCGTGACGTCTACTAAGAATAGTGCTTTAACATAAAACTTGATTTTGCAACGATCCTCCCCCACACCTTAAGGAGATCTAAAATAAATGGTTTCTCCCCCTGTAAATTTTCTTGTTTTAAAACAATTGTTGCTGCAAATAACAACTGCATACCGTATGCTATTCATCTTAATTGAACGGAATCTCCTAAATACCACGAAAGAATAAACAAAAAATAGAAAGGATCGACTAACTCTACTGATACAATGGAACGAACAACGGGAGACAATATGCTAATCGCGCGAGACTTTCCTCCCAAGTCCCAACACCACCAGTTTTCACGCGAGAGCGCTTCCTCGTTTTGGACGCGATTGCTTCCTTCATCCGTCAGTTCATAAGTGGCGCTAGTTTCCAAATGAAACAATTGAATGCTACACAGATGGATGCCGCGAAGGATGAACCCGATGTATTCTTTGCTAAATTAGGCAAACAAGGTTACAAGGAAAGGAGACGACGTTATATGGTCAGTCCTTACGAAGATGGACGACTTTTTGGTAGAAAGGAAATAGGAGACGAAGCGTGCGTTTAGGAAAGGCCCAATATGTGGGTATTCAGGACGATCCTTCTTGTTCATTATTAAACTTAACAGTTGTAATGAAAGACCTGTCCACTGGTCGGTAAACCTTCGACTTCGTCCGTATTTATTATCAAGCAAAGGAATCATTCGTAAAACTCGTCCCGATACACAGTTGCTTGCGTTTTTAATTACTCATGCTTTTCGAAGATATCGCTATATTCGCAAAGTGTATAGCGTCCAAAATGCTTCCTCCGTAGTGTCATTCCTTCACTTGACTCCTTTTGTTTCTCAGCAAAAGGAAGCGAAGGAAGCATTTAGGATTGCCCCTTCATGTCTGTGTCGTAGACATGGATTCAAGATCGCTCTTTTGATAACAAAGAACACCCAGGCCTGATTTAGACTATGCTAATATTCACTATACAAAATAAGCAGCTTACTCTTTGATTGGCTAGAGGTAAGGAACGTTCATTTTGAATAGAACACATAGTATGTTATCTTTAAGTTACATCGAACACGCGAAAAGAATATAATAAAAGATAGGTTCTAAAACATATTGTTCGATTTGTTGTAAATTACGTATGGGGGGGTCCTAAAACTAGTGGTTACTGTTAATTTTCAACCTACTACCTGTTTGGGTAAAAATACAAAGGATTTTATCCCTGGTTGGGGTGATATTCGGAATCAATAACCAGGTATGAAATCCTCACGCGGCAGGGAAAATCCTCGGGAAGTCGAACATTACTGCGCTTATATTCTTGACACTGCAACATGAATTCTGACATTGCACCCGTCTACCTAGCACCTAGAATTATTGTCAAAACCATATAATATTTGACATAAATTATAACTTGTCACCCGCAATGCCATCTCAGAATATGAATATTTAATACAATTTCTGTTGCTTCCACTTTCGAGGGGAGTCAAACAATTGCAGTTAATTTTTGTTTGAAGATAAGCATTGGTCCTTCAAACCATTAATTCCTTGTAACTTCCAGATACTTGATTCATTTGCTGTTTGATCTATTTTGTATATGAGAAAATTCGCAAATAGACACCTGGAAAGTTTGGAACCTCAGCCAACTCCTGAACTGACTACTCCAATCAAGGTGTGAATCTCTTTGAATCGCTAACGGTTCTCCTGAGTCACCTTAATGAAAGAAGGAATGGGTATTTCAATTATCACGAGAACAAACATGTTAATTGGTACTATCAAGGTACGTATTTTTAAAAGAAGTTAAAAAATATATTATAATAATAAGGTATCATAAGGTACAGTGGCTGCAGCTATCTTCAATGTAAAAAAGACAACTAGACTTCTAAATATGAGTCCCTGTGGTTCAGGCGAGGGCCCAGTTCAAACCCGGCGAGGACGCTGGAGTCCTCCCATCCCTGGCGTTCTAAGATGCCTTCAGACTCCTATCAAATTAAGTACCTTAGTATTCCTGAGCACCTTGAGAGGTAAAGGCGGTCGAGCGTAAGATTCATCACCCAACCTCACTCCGTGTCGTTGGTCAAGAATATGTGGAGCGCTATCTCTTCACCCCCCATCCGCCGTTCTCGGCGCGTGGGCATCACACAGGGGATACCTTTATCTTCATGGGCGTAGGGCACCACCAACTAATATGCAATCATTTCATTTTTCGAAGTATATAACAATAAAAGTCCTATTTACTGGGAGATAGAACATAGGCCTTCTGTGAAAACCAAGAACTTGTATGGAATAAATTATGTTCAGAGTTATGAACCATGGCACATTTTTAAAGGGAATAAGTCTCTTGGTGTCAAATCGAAGCTTTTCAGAGTCCAAAAGGAAAAGATGAGGCCGGAAAATAGGAAATGCATGAAACAGCTTGTAATACATTTCACTAAAGTTACATTGGAGATAGTAAAAGTGTAGATAAGGGCACATTTTACCAAGTTTTTATTAACTCGTTTTCTTGTCTGTCTGTTCGGTACAAATTTTGCAATCGAATTTAAACTAACTTGCTGATGAGCTAGAGACTTGAAATTCTAAACATAGCTCAGAACTGGATAACAATGCAATAATCAATCATTAGATATACGGCAGAACAATCAAGTTAACTGTAATTAATAAATTTAACTAACTAATATCAAGCCAGTTTTCATCAAGAACACCTACTTCTCGAAGGTCTCTTCTAATATTATCCTCCCAACGACGTCTCGTTCTTCCCAATGGTCTCTTTCCATTCGGCCTTCCAGCCAGGATAGAATATAATCTTCGTTTTTCCCCCATTCGAGCTACATGGCCTGCCCACCTTCGTCGTCGCGATTTCATTATTTTTACAACATCTGGTGAATCGTACAGTCCGTGGAGTTCATTATGCAGTCTCCTCCACTCTCTAGTCATCTCGTCCCGTTTCGGCCCGTATATCTTTCTCAAAACCTTATCTTCAAACACACGTAATTTATGTTCATCTGCTAGGGTCGTACTCCAACTTTCGCAACCGTAAAGTATTACCGGCAGAGTAACCGTTCTGTATATTTTCAATTTCCTTGATATTAATCGCGATGTTTGAAGCTTTTGGACTGAATAGAAACATACGTTCCCCGATACTAAACGACTCTTTATTTCTTCAGTGACCTCATTTTTGCTTGTTACGTATGCTCCCAAGTATTTAAATTTGTTTACTTTCTCTATGATATCATCCCTAATTCTTGTTTTTATTTCCTTCATTCCCTGTGTTTCGGCTTGTTGTTATGTATTTTGTTTTATCCATATTTACCTATTGACCTTTCTCATAGAACGCTTCTACTAAGACATCGGTGTTGCTTTGTAGTGCATCTATATCGTCCCCTATTAAATCTACACCATCCACGTATACGAACAGTTGATTCAAACAATTCAATGATAGTCCCCTTTTGTCCCCTTAATTTTTAAAATCGCATATTCTGAAGCAAAGTTAAATAGTAGTAGTGGCAAGGGATTGCCTTATTTCAATCCGTTGCGAATCTTGAAACTATCTGACATATCCGTACTCTGCTTATGGGATCCCTGAGACACATCTTCACAAGTTGAACTTTTTTTTCGCAATTCCAAATCGTATCAGGATACTGTACAACTTTTCCCTTTGGTAGAATCATATGCTTTCTTAAAATCAATGAATAGCTGGTGAACCGTCCCATTGTATCCCATTTCTTCTCCAAAATTTGTCTCAAGGCGAAAATCTGGTCCAACGTGGATCTATTTCTTCTAAATCCATATTGGTGATCTCCAATTATTTCATTTACTTATACACTAGGTGTGTTAACAGAATATTACTTAATACCTTGTAACAGGTTGGAAGTAACGATATTCCGCGGTAATTATTGCAATCCGATTAATCGCCTTTTTTGTAAATCGGAACTATTATTGAGATTTTCCATTCCTTTGGGAGCTCCTCCTTTCTCCATATAGCACTTATCAATTTATGTAGTTCCTTCATTAGTGCCGTTCCTCCTGTTTTAATTAATTCGGCTGGAATATTATCTATTCCTGGTGATCTGAAATTCTTCAATTTCTTTACCGACTTTTCGATCTCGATCACGCTAGGTTCGGGAATCCACGGTTCTGAGGAATGGATTAAAAATTCCTCTGTTAGTTCCCCGCTGTGTACATTAAGAAGTCTGTCGAAATAACTTTTCCATACATCGACAATTTTAACCAAATCCACTGAAGATCTCAACGTTCATTTCTAATCATTCCTAACCTCGGCTGGTAACCTTTTCCTAACGAGTTTACTCCTTTGTATAGATCTCGTATGTTATTTGTCTTCCTGTTTTCCTCTATCTCCTGAATCTTCTGCGTCAGATATTCTCGCTTTTTGTTTCTGAACCCACGTGTGGCGTTTCGTTTTATGCTACTGTTGTGGTTCATACTTGCTTCGCTTTTCTTACTTAGCCACCGTTCCCTGGCTTGTTTTCGTATTTCGTGATAGGTTTTTCGAAATCGCGAAAGTTATCAGTCTTTCTCCATTGTTGTTGGTCTTTTCGTGAAGGCTGTATTTGCCTATAGTAGGTCTATATTTTTCTTCCCTCCCTATCTTTGCATTGAAATCACCCAACACAATTTTCGAATTATACTTCGGTAATCGGTCAAACAGCCTTTCTAGCTCATCGTAGAATATATCTTTGTCGTTATCAGTAGCCACATCGGTCGGAGCATAGACGTTGCCCCATCGAGTACGTATCGTAACGAACGATAGCCTTTCGTTTACGAACTCTATATTCTGAACCGCCTGAAGGATACTGTTCTTAATGAGGAATCCTGTTCCGAAATCGTGAAACTGTGTTCCCCCGTAGTAGACAGTGTACTTGCCCTGCGGGATGCTATCTTGACCCTCCCACCGAACTTCTTATACCGCTAATATGTCTAGCTCATACTTCTCGGTCTCACGTACCGCCACCTGAAGAACGCCTGTTTGGTATAATGTTCGTACGTTCCACTTTCCTATTTTAGAATAGGTCTTTCTTAATGTTATTCTTGGAGCCTACTGAAGCAGTTCTCGCCGGGAGATCCGAATGAGGGACTAGATTACCTCCGGAATATTTTACCCCAGGAGAATCCATGACCCATCTGTTACTATTTATTGACATGTTTTAGCGGTGTAGACTTGTCAGCTCTACGACCTCGCATTAAAGGTAGAAATTCAAGATGTCGTCCTCTGTCCATCTCTGAGCCTTGCCGATGTCATTCATCCTCAGAGTAGTAATGGTGATGCTGCGTCCCTTCACCGGGATATTTTTGTTCTGGATTATCTTCCCCTAGCTTTGTAGATCACTCTACTAACTGCACGGCACCCCCTGTACCCACCATATCTTGTCGGCATTCCCCTATCCGCCACCTGGGGGAGATCAGTAACTCCAACCCGGAATTAATAAAATAATTGAAAAAATATCCTTAAATGCACACAACACCGCATCTATTGTGTGAAGTTTGGGTTGCCTACCTCGCAGTGAGTTTTATATTCATATATTATACATAAAAAATTTATTAAAAATTATTTTTAAAAAACATGCTTTTTTAAGATGGACTAAACAGTAAAAAATAATCAATTGAATTAATCTTATGAATTGGAATATAAAAGCGTGTGTGCTCTTGCTTACCTTATCATAAAATCATAATATCTAAGAGCACCCACGCTTTTATTTTCCGATTCATGAGATTAATTCAATTTTTTTTTAGTCCATCTTAAGAAAGCGTGTTTTCTTAAATCCTTTTTTAATTATTTTTTTAAAATCCCTTTTTAATTATTATTTTAGATACTGTGAACCTTGTGTAAAAAGCAGTCCCATTTTAGCCAAACACATTGAAAAATGTTTCTAAGTAATCAGATTCAGAACTATTTGATTGTTTCATTACATAAGGTGCTTCAACAGAAAACTGTATCTTTAGTTAGCGGTACACTAGTCTCCTTAATCATACATGAAATCATGGATTGTGGTCATAGGGAACACATGACAGCATTTATTAGGTCTTCTGATGAAAGGAGAGTTTCGCATTGCATTAAAGATATGAGGGAAACCGAGTACCATTTTTAAGTAAGGGGGAAGAGGAGAGGGTGTTTGAGTACCTGACACATTAGTCCGAGGACTTGATGAGAGATTTGATTATGAAACAACTTCTCTAATCTCATCAACAGAGCACCTCTGCTAGATCTATAGAGGCTGGATGTGAAGATTTGAAGGCCATAGCGAGAAGTTTCAAGGTCTCCTTCTGAATTGGAGACTGAAGTGAAATTGCGCTAGATTTGAGTGTTTATTTAGCATTCATAGGTGAAAACACAACTGAAACACCACTTTTGGATTCTTTACATGTTAGCTTTAAATTAATAATAAATCAAAACGTTCTTAAGCAAATACTTGTAAATTAGAAGTGTTTAAGGTTAAAATCTTAATTCATTCATTAATTGCTGCAAGTGGTCATTTTCTGTGGTGTGTAGATGGTCACTCGCTGGTGCCTTCACCCTAGCTGGCCTATTGCAAAACAAGCTAAGTACGCAGGACCTTAGTGTACTACTTGTGAATTACCATTCAGGTAAAGATAATTTTGTGCAAAGTGTTATTCTTCTTGGTTCTAAAAGGTGAATGCTACCTTGAAATTTACAATACATTCAAGTCGCACGAACATCACTATGAAACTAAAAGCTTAATATCTCGTGAACGGTTGATCGAAAACTCCACTCCATTTAAAAAGAAATCTCTTCTACTGGATGGTTTATTTTTTTCTGTTTCACCATTACCGGAACCCTAAATTTTAGATAACACCACCAAATATTTAGGGATCCGCCCGCATATCCAACTTCTAATTACATTACAGACATATAGAGCTAAAAATTAGTGAAATTTTGTTTCTTTAGCTTTTTCTTCCTTGCTTCGAAACCCTGTGTTAAACTAAATGGCAAAGATGCTTTTAGGAAAACACACCTGTTAAGTTATGATGTGATGCTATCGCAAATTCCGGAAATTATGTCTGCTGGTCATCTGCTTCTGCTGGGCGTTTGCAATTTTCTTTTAGAGTTAAAAAAATACTTTTTTTTCTGGAAATGTGTCGAAACTGAAACAAGAACTGTACATGAATATCAAGAACAGATTTATCGCTAAGAAAGATTCAAGAACATTTTATCGAGTGTTTCTTCGTAGCCTATTTTCAATTCCGCCACCTTCTTTGTTGAGCAGCTTGCATTCTGGTCTTCAACTTCCCAATATGCTACGCGGCACTAGACTTAGCAGCACTGAAGACCCTGGCTGGTGCAAACATGTGATTTTGACGTCATATGTAAACAAAATAAAACTGCTTTACGTCAGTCTGACATTAGTACTGGTCACAAGACAAATTCAGTTCTAATATCAGTTGATGGCGAAACTGATTGACATTGAATAGAACAGACGTGAATAGTTTCGGGAGTAACAATCTTCGTTCCAGCAAAGGTTACAGCGGAACATAGTAATATCTACACCTTTGTTTAAAAAGTATTTTTGCACTGTCTTATTACTATTCACTGCTAATACAATAACCACTTTTAAAAAAGGTAGGAAAATTTATTTCTTTTGTGTATAGTGTGTAATTTAGTGCAAGCTGAAGATTCCGGTGTTTATACGGTTAAGATTGTGCGGGCATCAGAACTAGTCACGAAACAAGAAAGTATTCCAAGTCAGGTCAGAAGTAGCACGTTGTTATACCACCCACTACTTCCACATTTTATCACGTTAGTGATAAATTGTATTTAGGGGTGGTGGACTTTTATTATAATTTAGCATGTACACTGTTCATTTGATTCAGTTTTATAGCTTCTGTTCCTATTGACAATCAAGGGATTCGTTCAATTAGTGTTCCTTAGAAATAAAGAACAATCGTATAAATCTTGAAACAACACAGATAGAACTAAAATTAAAACATTGTATAAACTTAACTTTATGGCCCGCAACTTCGATCAGTTATTGAACAGTATATACACTCTGTACCACCCATTCTCTTGCAAATAATTATCACAGGCATTTGTATAAACACCTCGAAACAGCCAGCTATCCAAAAAGTGTTAATTTCCTTAAATAAGCACTTGAGTTGATCAACACAGCAAACATGGTATGTGGGGAAATCATAATAGCGACACTTCATGAATGACACGTACCGGTAGTTTCCTATCGCGGAGATTATGTCGAGCGAGCGAAGGTCAGGTTGGTCTATTTTCATTATGCACGTGACTTTTAACACATTCTATGTGCTTTCCTCCAACGCGCAAGCAGCTAAATACTTTTCGCTCAGTGTCTCATTTTACGCTTACATGACTTGACAATGGAATCGACCTTTCTCAGGTTAGTTTTACTTAAAAAAAAAAAAA
>JAGDQP010067301.1:718-11168 GCA_022664845.1 Lepisma saccharinum
GCGTATCCCGATTTTGTCAGATTTTTAATATGTTATACAGCTATGATTCGTGAGCTAGAAACCATTAATAAAGCTTCTGAAGCAATTTTTGCCCAGGTTGAAGGGATAATTGCTTCAGTTTGCTTGAATTCTAAAAAATTTTAACTAAAATAAGAAGTAGTAGAAAATACCGATATGTGACATTTAATCCTGTAGGAAACTAAAACTCTATAACTTGAAAACTATTAAGTTTATTAACAAAAATTTTGTGTGTACTTACAGCAATGTTTAAAGTTTTATTTCTGCTTGTTGAAGTTTATTGCCGAACCTCCAGTTGTGCACCATTCACGTCCAAACAGTGTTGTAGTCTTTTGATAGTGTTCCTCTGGAATATTCAGATTGAATTGTTATTAAAGTCCTAAACGAACTGGTAAGGTACTAACGACGGAACGTACAGTTTAACGTAGGCTCAGAACCACTTGTGTCCCCCACCGGGAATTGAACCCGGGTACCCTTGATTACAAGGCAGCGAACATTACCTCTCACCGGGTCACTGGGGTATTCAGAATCACATTACTTATTTTGTCCTTCAGATCATCCAGATTAGCTGGTTTTTGTGAATAACCTTGGTCTTTACATGTCCCCACAATAAGTAATCGCAAGGTGTAAGTCTGTTGATCTTGCAGGCCAAAGCGGGGGTCCTCTTCGGCCAATTCATCTCTGTTGAAATTGTTCTTTAAGACCTTGGTCTGCAAGTTCACCAGACCTTTAGGTTAAATATAATTCAAATTCAACCAACACGATATACACATTTAATACTAAACATCAATAATTATTTATATTAGTATATTCTCTATTGTCAAGGTGGGGGGGGGGATCTTTTGCTATTTAATTTCAATACATAAGCGTTTATAAAAAAATGCTAGATGCTAACAAAAAATACAGGAACAACACTAGTCAATAACAAATAGGCCTCCTAAACTATACTACAGTTTAATACTATAGGAACAATTGAAAATTTTTAAAAATCGTGTGAGATATAATTCTGGGAATATATGGATTTAAAATAACAGTCAACAACTGATTAAGTACAGACATATACTTTTTAATTTTTGCTAAGTACGGTACGGACACGGATAGGGTCTTTAAAATACGCACTGTTCGTACAAAATACGGACGTATAGTAACCCTAATAATATGTATAAAACGTGGAACGATGGTATATATAATTTTTCTCGAACTGGTTATTGATACATCGCGCTTCTAAAGGTATCGCATTTTAATTAATTAATTCGTGTAGATTAAAACTTTGAATACAGTCGTTTGGTCAATATATTTTCTACTATAGATTTCTTAGAATGTATTTCTTTTCAAGAGAGATCTAACCTACAAATATATGAAAATTGTGCTTTATATGGAATATGGTCTTTCGAAGGTACTCTATCAGATCTGTGGAAGTCTACGCCAATCACATTTTCTTTTATAAGTATTTCAGAAAGACCGTTTGAGTACGAGCGGCCATTGCGAACTGCAAGAAATCTCATTTTTCTCAAAACTATATTTGGGTTGATTATCTCCCTTTTAGTTACATATTATTCACAATTTTATTGCAGTTTTCTTTATATTTAATTTATTTACTGTCTCAAAGAAATCTGCACCATTGGAAAACTTAAGTATCCTGTACACCCTGATTCACTGCAAATTTACTTCTCTAGTTAAAGATAGTTTTGTAATTTCTAGACTGTGCTATAACTTTAAATGTTCTTTAAGTCGAGTGACATCTATGTCTGAGCACAACACTGTCCGAAAGAGAAATGTTTAAAAAATGGGCATGGCATGGCGCTCTGCTTCATTTAGGAATGAATTAAACTAATTGTGATAAAAAAAATAAAGTGAAAAGTTAAGATTCTTAACTTTAGAGATAAAAATTATTGTTATTATTCTTGATGTGATGTATAGTTACTAAGGTCGCCCAAGATTTCGATCATATTAAGTGCTTTGTTTCATCCCGACCAAAGTTTAGGGCTTATTTTTTTTTTTTAAATAAAACACTGTTTCTAACTTTCTACTGTTTGGATAATTTGTTGCGTTTTCTCCACAAAAATAAATCAATAAATGAAATTGAATTAGAAACAAATAAAAATTAATGAAAGACAAGTTAAGTATTTGTAGTTTGCAGGCAATGTATATGCGTTCAGGTATTGAAAAAAGTACATAAAACCAGGGTTTCCGCCAGGATTTTCAATTTAGGAAGTGTAAAGTCAAAATTGGGAAGGGTGTATGTGAAGTTTTGTACGGTTTCTATCGATTTTTCACAGCAAAAATTTTAAAATTGGGGGCGTTGTCAAGACTGGGGGGGGGGTTAACACTCCCCCCACAGGAAGCGGGTTTGACGGAATCACTGCGTAAAACTATTCTGAATAAACAGCACTTTATCAAATATAGGATAATATGCACGTACAAGGTGTTCCAAAATATGACAGACTTGCCACAGGACGAACTAAAATCAGTATTGAAAATACTCAAGAATCATTTGTAAAGACTCCTGAAAAAAGGTTCTTCAAACTTCTTCTACACAATTTGGGACTATCTCAAACATAATTGCACCAGAACTGATTGACCACTATATTCTCCGGACCTTAATCTCTGCGATGATTTTTTTTTTTGGGGGGGGGGATATAAGGTGCATCAGTCCAGCACAAGGACAGCTCGAAAAATATATTAAGCATGAAATCTTTATAATTTCAAATAACGTCTATGTATGGTGCTAGATTTTGTAACGAAATTACCAAATAAATACCACTGTTGTAGATGCAACCGCATTGGACATAGACACACAGATTCCTTGAAATACGGATAATAAGACACCAAAAAATATTTTTCTGTTCATCTGCATTACTCCGTAACAAAGCACTAACCTTGGCAGATATATATTTTAGGACACACTTTACATGATTATATAACAAATGTCTGTGTACCAACAGTCGAAGAATTTTTATAGCCGAATGAGGCTTGTTTGTATTAAGCATTCTAATAAAACTTTAGTTCATTTTCCGGTTTCGTTATCAGAATCTCAAACTCCATCTAATCAATTGTATCTTCCTTGGTAAATTTCAAGTGCTACAGGAATCGTCAAATTGGATTCGAATTCAGGAGGTTCTGGGTTTGATCCCAGCGGCCGACCATGCTGACTGATGTTTTGCCACGGTTTTTCCTGTCGCACCTTGTAAATGCACAATTGTTACCTTCACCTTAGGCACCTTAGGCCTATTTCCACATCCTTTCCCTTACGCTATCCCGGCCTAAGCCATAGATACTTAAAGTCCATAAATTAATTCAAATCCAATCGGAATCTTCAAAACTAAAATGAACTCCGGCAATTCGAAACAAGATTAGTACAATAGTGATGGTGAACTTTGCTCTGCACGAAAGTTTCTGGACAAGATGAACAGAAAGAGGGTTGTCATTGTTTTCTATCAGATAGATATGATGTTAACGTCTTAAGGATAAAACCTACAGTCCCTCGCCTGGCATCGAACCCGGCACTTCCTTTTAACAAGACGAAAGGCTTAATCACTGCCAGTCCCCATTGTCCAGTCAGTAACACCCGAGACATCGGATCGGCAATGACGAGACATGCGGGTTCGGTCCCCGCTGCCGACCACCCTGATGATTTCCAGGATCTTTAATAGTTTCACGAGGTGAATGTTGGAATAGTAACTCAATTAATGACCTAGCTACTACCTTCATATATCTGTCCCCGAAATAGTGATCACCGAGGGACGTCATCCCCACAAAAGCCAAAGCCAAAAGTTTCAAAATAAATAAAGCGACCAGGTTAACCGTAAGTGATAGTCACAGACCTTGGTGTAAGGGGTTGACCCCCCCCCCAATTATCGAATGCACCCCCGAAACTTTAAATATTTTACAGTAAAAAAATCGATAGAAACCATGCAAAACTCTACTAATTTTGACTTTACACTCCCCCCCACAAACTGACAATAATGGCGGAATCCCTGTTAACCAGATAATAACAAAGTACATCCTTTCTAGAAATGCGATTCTAACTACAGCACTTGAAAAAGCTGAACATATTTCGAATGACAAATTATAACAAACTTTTCTAAAAACATTATATATTTGTTTAAAGAAAGAAAACAAAGAATTTAAATAAACTTTGAATAATGAGGTTAAGAGGTACTACTAATACGGTATTTGTCCTCAATCTTTGGAAATATAAGGACCTACATAATATTCTCATCAGTAGTCAGGCACCTTCAGAGTATTTTGAGTACGATGCTCTTAAGCTGACGTGCTAAGAAAACCGCTATTTTCAAATATTTTCTGCAGTTATCTTCTTTGCTCAGATGATCTGTAACGGGCCATGCCAAATTTATAAAAGGACTAATAACAAGGTCATTGGCACAGGAGATTGTGAGTTCATTGAGAGGACATGCGGCTGGTAAGTGACAGCGAAAAATTCTTTATTTCTCGAATTTCAGTATGTAAATTAACTATACATATGTTATTGTATATTTATTATTTATTATAATTATTAATTTAGTCATATATTGTGGGTATTTTAAAAACAAACAATTTAACAATACGTAATTTTAATGAATGACAACATTTTGCCTACATATTCTACGAATTTTTAGGTCACAAAAAGAAAATGAAACAGTTTTTACTACATGCAATGTTTCTGTATTTGGATGCCTGAAGCAATTAAACGAAACGTCGCCGTTCTTTTTAAATTACACTGTAAAATATTTTTGGCCAGTTGCGTGGAAAGCTGGGTTGAATGGAACGTGACTAACAAAAATAAGAAACCCTTCAATTTCCAAAAATATTAAGGCAAAGAATAGATATAAATTTTTCTACTATTATGCAGGTTCATATTGCAACTATTATTAAGATTCAGATTGTGAATATGCATAATAGTTGACACATTTCTAAGTATTCTTTGCTGGAATATTTTTGGAAACTGACTTTATTTTCTTAATTACGTTCAACTCAACCCAGTTGTCTGACTTTTTCCAGGGAACTTGCCGAAATTTTTTAAGAGTGTGTATATTTTGTGTTTCTATATAATTGTTAGTTTATAACTGACTTGATTTATTAAAAGGCCATAAATTACTGGTAAGCTGGAAACTTACGGCGAGTTCAAAATTGCTGGTGTTTGTTGAAGGCGCACAAGCGAAGCTTTTAGTTAACAATTTCTCATACTTTTTATCTCAACTTCAAAGAGGATTCGGACAAGTGTTTGGGTGGGGTTCGAAGGAGAGGTTGGAATATCCATGCAGAGATAGAAACAAATTTATCTACCAGTATTTAGTACTTTTTAAGAAACTAAACTACATTTCTAAGTTCAGCTTCGATCTATGGTTTAAGCCAGTCTTTAGTCAAACAGGTAATATCCCTCAGCGAGAACAAGTTCCGGAAATTGAAGAAAATAAAGACCTTTAATGTGGATACCACGAAGACATCCTCCTGATGAACTCAAAAAAAATCTCAAAACCTTAGAAAAATAGATTCCGGATGGCGCGCGTAACCAGAACTAATACTTACCTAATGTTAATCAGCAACTTTCCGAGACAAGAAATAACACAGTAAGAATATTTTGTTTTAACTCTAAATATTAAAAAAAAAGTTCTTTGATAAAGATAAGATAAAGATAAAATTAATTTTATTGGCGGTAACAAAATGTTCCTTGAGCATTTGAAATATGCCAGAAATATTCTCCAGCATTTTAAGGGTCAAATTATACGTAACATATTCCCAGTATATTCCCAAAGAATATAAATATGCATGAACGTCAAATATAAATCGTCGACTTGAACATTTTCACTTTATAATAATATTGTCAAAAGGATGTACAATTTATTAAAATATAAAATATGATTTATCAAAATGATTATTGGTGAAACTAGAACAAGAAATATGGCTATATAGAATGTATGAGCGAGAAATTTCGGGAAAATATTTGAGGCATATTCAACGTTCTTCAATGAATATTCCCGGAATATATACCAGTGCTGTGTATGTTTGTATTTATCTTTAAATAGCGCATATTATTCTAAGAACGAAGAGGGGGTACGAACCCTGTTGCCGCCCATCATTATAGTTTTTTTCTTAAAATTTTCCTCAGTTTAACCAGGCCAACAGCGGGATTATATCGGTACCTTGCCCATTTCGTCTCCTGAAACATTAGTCGCCAAGAGACATCATCCTTCATGTGACAGGTTTAGGCACTGCAATTTTTACTTTTTTTACATTTTTTAAAAATAAAATAGAAAGAATTACAGGTGGTAAGATTCAAATAAAGGAAGCGATACTAAGAATAGGATAATGCCACCCAGCCTCCGTGTCAACACCGACGTGTCATGCTATTGTGTCAGTTCTATAATGTCAGCCCGCACACTGTCAATATCGCCGCATGCACATGTAACAAAAAATCATTAGCAAAATTTTGAACCTGGTTTTCTTATTTTCCTTAAGAGTGAATAACAAAAAAAAAAAAATATTAATTCATTCAATAGTGTAAAATTCCTAAGGCCCGCAGTGCTATCCAGGAAGGATTTCTAGCTCGTTTGGGCCACCTACTTCCTTCGATTTGTTATGAATAAGTGTGATAAAACCTGAATACTGTTTGGTTTAACAGTTGGCAATTCCTCGAACCGGACACCGCACCAAGGCCCGCTCACCCCAACCAAGCAAGCACCCAGGGAACCCACCAAGGTTAGACGAAATATAATTTCGACTGTCCAAAATTCATTAGATTGGAAGTGGGACAAAAATTTGAGCCAGTATATGTAAATATGTTATGTAAGTAATTAAGATATTGCACCCACCTTTATATATGTAAGGAGAAATATCGTTGGTTAGTTTGTATTTCCACATAATATATGGTTGGAAGAAACAAACCTACTAGGAAATAAACTTTAAATCATTGGAAACTAACCAATCAGATTGTGTTTTATATACATCCAAATTGATCAACAAAAAAAAAAAATACTATAAAGATTACAGAATAGTTGCATAAAAGCGATAGGCGGCATTTTTTGTCATGCTTAAAAAATGTAGAGTAAAATACTTTAAAAGTACAGTGTTCGTTAGGTCTCGCAAATATTATAAACTTACGAAACACCCAATTTACAATAAATTAGTATAAACACTTGCAGGACTTAGTTATGTCTACTGATTACATTATCAAAACTGTACGTACATCCTGTAATATTAATTTTTGATTTTTGAATTGCATTTATGGGTTTTAGACATCTAAGGTTCATTCCGGGATGGGGAGGGGGAAGAATGCGAAAAAGTATTGGCTAGGGCCTAAGTCGAAGGCATCATCCCAACATTTGCTTGATGTGACTGAAAGAAAACTGGAAAAAACCTCAGTCAGGATTGTCGGCCGCTGGAATTGAACCCACGACCTCCCGAATGTTAAACTAACGCTCTAACACTGAGCCACGGATGCTCGCTCACATACTGTAATAGTAAGTCGTATATATGTATATACCGTTAGATAAAAAGTCTTTACATACTTTTAATATCTTAGTAAGTAAAATAAAGATACCTTTCTCAAATAATTGTTATCAAATTATTTTTAGGTTTCCTCTGTCAATTTCTATGAAATTAAACCTGGAAGTTAGCTAAATTCTTTTAAGAATAAAAATTTAAAAACAATTATTTATATGAAATTATGAATTGTGAGGTTACCAATTTTTATGGTTTATTGGTAAATATGCCCACCCGTTGGTGCGGGACTATTCATTCGTTTTATTCGAGAAGATAAAATTGATTTTATGGGCGGTATCAGCATCGTTTTATTCGAATACACTTTAGCTTAAATGTCATCGGAACTGACGCCAATGAGGTTAGCGACCACGAAAACCATGGATTGGACATTAATCTTGGTCATTTTTGGCATTAAATTTTTCACTCGTTATCACCCCTATGATAATGGGGCCTGAACTTGGACTTAAACGGCATCGGGGGTGTCATCATTCATCTCAGCGACCCCGAAAACTATGAATTTGATACTAATATCGGTCGTTTCCGATTATTTGACATGTTGCCGCCTCCCCGCCCCAGCTCCTAGGGGGCTAGGGGTGTCTTATTCCACGGTATTTTTTTCCAGATCGTAAGTGATATGTGTACTAAATTTAGTTGAAATTGCTTCAGGCGTTCCAGAGTTATACTGGAACATAGGGCCTATATACATACACACATACATCCGTTTGTATATATATATATATAGACTAGCTGATTTCCCGCATGTTGGTGCGGATTGAAAGTTTTTTCTTCCTCTCATCTCCCTGCCAGGTGTCGAATCGAAAAACTAAGATATCATTGTTAATGCATTGATATTCATGCCAAATTTGCTCACTTGGAGGTAGACAAGCCTGCAAACTACATTGTGCTGTGGGTTGCTCAGCCTGTAAGGATATATCTGACAATGGTCTAATAACTGATTGCACAATTTTTACATGTCCATAGGGGTGATAGCGGTGATTTATCCCCACAGTACTTTTTCCAGTTTGTAAGAGATGTGTGTACTTTATAGTACCTTGATGGGTATAATGACTGCTTTCTTGTAATCGATAAGTGGCGGGTTAAATCCCCTATGGAATGGTTCGAAGCCCATCTAAAACTGTACATCCCGCCCTTACAGCGACTTCTCCGTCAAAGGCAAACCACGATCGGTTCAGCATGATCATAGACTTTCGCATCAGAAACCTTCCTCTTGGCAAAATACCTACCAACATGATCACGATAGCACTGCAAAATTGTTTTCGTTGAAACATGGCTCACACTCACTACACGAATTGTACTGAAGTGTAATGTGTGCGCAGAAGCACACGAATCATCTGCTCAACATTTCATTCAATTTGCATACAATCTTAATTAAACGTACAAGAAGTATGAAATACATATTTGAAATCACAACTTCGAACTTTAAATTTGTGTTGTTTTCAGCAATTTAATCAAACAAAACAGCACAGCTTTCCTTTACGACTGTCTCGCAATCGGTATATGTGAATTAGATGTGTAAAGAGACATAACCGAACCTGATCTAACCTATCCTTATCTAATCTAAAAAAAAAAAGTTCAAGAAAGCATATTTTAATAATACATAAAAGCATGTAGACACGTCTTTTAAAAGGGGGAAAAACCGAAAAAACTCTTGTATCCGCAGGGAACTAAACCCGGGTCTTCTACTCGAGAAATGGAAGTTTTATTCACTGAACCACGCTAGAAGCTTTAAAACAGCGATTTGGAAGTTTTATTTACACAACAGGTAATGCGTAAGAAGCCAGTGGCTGCGCGTGGAAGATGCGATTTCACTTCATTTTCCGACCACCATCTCCTCTGCTATACTTCTCTTTATGGTGGGTTGTGAAACGGATAATCAGGTTTTAGAGATGATTCGGCGTTTATATTAAGGCTTAATCCAAGTGGGTTTTCCCGCCTTTTCTGTTTTACGTCAAAAGAAATTAACTTTCAGGAACCTAAGTTCGTTTCGTCCCTCAATAATGAGTTGAATCTATATATTATATAATATTATATAAAACCAAATGTTTGTTGGTATGATTGTTTGAACACGATACAAATGTACATGTTTACATTGATTTCAACCAAATTTTGCATAGTTGTTCCTTAGGTCCTGGCGCAGGAGTTTTATGCAATGTAAGCTACCGGAAGTGACTGTGCCGCGATCTAATTAATAAAAACAGTAATTTTACTGTTTATAAGAATGCAATAAACAAGATAAGGAAGGGTTATTTGGTGATATAGGTTATTTGGCGATAAATCTTACGAGACCTGTTACCGGAAAGTCCCTTTCGAACCTACCACGAGGTCTGTAAGATAAGATAATAGATTTTATGGGCTGTAACAGCACTATGGCTTACGCCCGTCCCGAGGAGGTCTGTATATTAGCACTTTAACCTTCATGACATACATTTTCAATCCACTATCTGTGACATGACTTGCTCTCTGTAACAATGATCAGTCATTGGTAGAAATCTAAGAGAAACTTTGTGTTGTAATTTACGGATACGTTAATATTAAGTGAAATTCATGGAAAGTGCTATTTTCATTTTCTGTATGGCATTCTGTACACAGGGATCTGTATTATTTTTTTCATGGGTGAAAAGTTAAAATCGGCGTTTTAGCACAGACCTTATGGTGTTTCAGTCAATTTTAAACATGTGAACCTTATCTAAAACTGTGATGAACAGGTGAATTTTCTCCAGGACTTCGGAAGTGGATTTCACTTCTTCAGACAAGCATGATGATGCCTGGATGTGTACGAAATGTAAATTTTGGTATTCACAAAATGTCAAGAGCAAGACAGGTGCAAACTTAATTCTGTGTTACTTTTTCATGCAATCATTTCTGAAAATTGTCATGTGCAGGACATTAACAAGGACATAACCATGTTCACGTGTGACGGCTCTTGTAA
>JAGDQP010067302.1:0-11168 GCA_022664845.1 Lepisma saccharinum
TGTTGCAAAATGATTTCACGTTATAATTTATATAATATCAAAAGAGCATGTCTCAATTTTTCAAAAGTTCCAGATTTGCCACAACCAAGCTTTTCCAAGCTATGTCAGAACTGTAAGTTAAATCAAACACGGTATATTCAATATAATTTGTTTGCACATATCGGTTCGGAATCCACTTTATACTGTGTATATACTGTCCTCCTGATGTCAGGATTTTATTTTTATCCTCCTGACATCAGTTAACTACTTTAGTCATTGACAAATCTAAAATAAAATTATCATAAAAAAATGTTCTCAGCAAGTTATAAATAAAATTATCGTAATATGTCCTAACCAAAACATAAAATTCATCTTGTTTCTCTACAACAATCTGGCGTTCATATTACTATATTAGTTTAACGTATGAATAAACATAAGCGTCAATAGCATATCAAGGATATTTAGAAAACTTCATTGCATTGCAATTTACATAAAATAATTTTCATGCGTTTAATACATTGGGGATCTGATGCCACGTATAAAATCAGCACCTTCTTGAAGAAATCGTTACCCAGAAGCATCACGTCTGTTGTTTCTCTTTTTCATGTCAACTATCTTCGATAACTATACCTTTTGGAAGCATTGGATTAGCATTCGGAAGGAAGTAGGTTCATTTTAAGCGATCGACCATCTTGACACAGATTTTTCCAGGGATTTTCCTCAGTCACACCAGACATATGGAGGAGCAGTATCTTCAACTTAGGCCCTATGCAACACCTTCCGACAGCGTTTACCCTCCCATAGCTCGGCTTGAGTCTTATGTGCCTAAAGGAAATCAAATTCCAATTCACTATTCATTGAAATACTAATGAAAAACGCAATTAGTTGGCGCTGTAGCTGTTACTGTACCAACCTTTCTTTTTGTTAGACAATGAACGTCACTCACTGAATTGATCAACCTCTAATTAAGCGCATAAAAAAGGTACATTTTTCCTCGTGTTCTATCTAAACAATTGCTCGTGGTAAATGAAGAAAGCGAAGAGATTTTACTATGGCCAGCAATATAATGTTTACATGGCTTTCTTATACACGATTTTTCTTTAAGCCTACAATATAGGACATCCAACTAACGTAGAGTGGACGATGTGTGATTCTAAGAGTGTGTGCGTGAATAACCGAGGATTAGAATCTTTTTTAACAGAAAACATTATTACATGTCCTGGATTCTGGAAAGATATTCTTGATTTCTGGTAATATGGAGCAAATAATAAACAAAACTTGAGAATCGCACTTCAAACACCAAAACAAGGGACCTGACACAATTGAAAATTACTGAAAAGTTGAAAATTATTGAAAAGTGCAATTTAAATTGCCCAGTAGAAAAGATTGTTACCGAACATGGAGAAACAAAAATTAACTTTGAAACCTATGGTTGCTATGTTATTATTTCTTTCTTAATTAATCGAGGGTTCCATAGAACACTAACGTTATATACGAAAGATAAGACAAAACGTCTTGTTTAATCACTTTTTAAAAATGAGTTCGATATTTATGCTTTATAATTTCTGATAATATGTTGTTATTTACATTTATCATTTACAAATATGTTATTTGCAAAATACAAAAAGTATGTTGCGTGCCAAGCCCTAGTAAATGTTTTTTGTTCTCTCTCTTTCTCTCTCAGATACAGAAAAAAACATGAATCTTAGAGCATCATATGGAGAATATCTTAGATAAATTAAGATCTTTCTATTTCTGTAGAAGTATTTGTGAGCGTGCATGAGATATACATTGAGATCAGTATGTTTTGTTCCGCGCGGTCTTACTTTACTTGGTAGAGCGTTGGTTTCGTATTCCGGAAGTACTCGGTTCGGTACCAGCGGCTAACTGCCCTTAATTAGGTTTCCTCAGTCACACCAGGCATGTGCCGGGATGGTACCGTCAATGTAGGACCTGACCGACTCCCTACCGGGATTCGCAGCATCTTATAACGGAGTGATCTATAGGTGCCTAAAATCTATAATAAAATTCAAATCTAACGAGTATAATATGTAAACCTCTCGCTCTGTTAATCGGCATATTTCTTCCTAATGCTGGGTCAATATGACCGTGATTGATCGAGTGGCCGTAACTTAGTTGATAAAGGGTTGGTTTAAGAATCGGAAGGTACTGGGATAGCTGTCTATCTTGACAGCGTACAAGACCATTTTCCTCACGACACGAATAAACTAATATTTATAATAATCCACAGAGATAGAATACACACATATAAGACAGAGTGTGTGTGTGTGTGTGCGAGAAGGAATGAGTATAAGAGAAAGGCAAAAGGGATGAAGAGACGAAGCTCGGTAAGACCTGTCCCGAAATTTGACTGAGAAAATATTATCACCATACCTATAATATAGCCCATGTCAGCTCTCGTCTCATCTGTTATTTTTCTCTGCATGCGTATTCGTCGATGTCTTTTATAGGTAAGATCTGTGATGGCCGTTGACGGTACACACCAGAGCACTCACACTTTGCTACATTACCTACTTTTGGAGAAACGTATTCGGCTCTGGATATAATTGAAAGACGTTTGTTTTAAAGATTGAAACATATTTGGGCTACTGGTAAGGGGTCTGATGACGTATTTTTAGAGCATGTATGCGCACTGTTGCTTCTAGTTTGCTACCGATATTGAATTTTGGAGCTAGTAGGGAAGAATAAATTAATGTGGCAGTTGATTTAGTGTACAACAGATCTCTGTTTTGATTACTGAATAATTTAACATGCACTTCTGGCAGTTCTGTTTTGTAAATACGAGTGCAAGTTTTTTTTAGATTTTAGTTATTACTGGGTTTTGTTATACTGTGGTGTACCAAGACTTTTGATGATGGGTGGTTTGTGACCTAACTGAGGTGACGAAACTTTGTGTTACCATTTTGTTGAAGAATACTAGCTTGAAACTGGTACGCTTGTTGTTTTTGTAACCAAGCCTTTCTTACACAAAACAATACTTGTACTGCTTGCGTTACAGTTGTTACATTCGCTTTTGCAAGGGGTCTCACGTACTTGGGTAAGATATATCCTTTAATGTGAAACAATAACTCTGCGTCCGAAATGTTTGGTGCAGTTGCTTTTCACTCCTATATACAGAGGAACAGAAACGCTTGAACAGATTTGTTAGGGTGTTGGATTTGTGATTACAAATCCTTCTGTAATTTTATTTTAAAACAACCTTCTGGGAATTTAGACTGGAGAAGAGGTTTTAACATTTTGAACCTACTGAATACCAATTTAGCACTGCCTTGTATTCATGCATAACAATATTTGATTGCTTAGTTGTCTGTCTAATTATAAATATTGATCAGGAGTTTGTAATCTGCTAGGAAGTTACTAATAGATTCGTTTAGTGTTTTGTGGAACCTGAAAAGAGAAAAAAGTATTTGGCGGTTTACGTGATACTTCTGTTTGTTGTTTAGTATCAACAAATTGGAGTGATGGACCGTGATGGTGGCCTTATTGGGGATGGAACTTGTTTGTCTCGGTCCGTATCATCGGTTTGTGAGTAGTGCTTAGGTATTTACTTTTTGTGTTTTAGGATCTTCGTGCTCTACAACGGGTTGGGCTTGCTGATTGTTTTTTCCCCTCGATTTTGGTAAAGTTTCAACCTTTGCTTTAGCTGGGGCAACTACTTTTATTGGAGGGGGAAATCAGCAAATAAAACATATATTGTTAGATTTTTTTTCACTATCGGGGCCGTATGCGTTGACGTATATCGAGGTACCAAATCATCCGAAATTTTTGGATTAAGAAAAGTAGCTTCTGATAAACTTGAAGATTGATGATCCGAGCCTTCCTGTTTGAATGATACATTTTCGTAAATGGGTTCAGGAGCTGATTTCGGAAGAGGGTTTCGCTTACATTTATTGCCTGCTTTTTCAAGAGCGGTATCACCTGGTTCTTGTTTGGCTTTAGGTACCAGAAGATAGCTTGTTTTATCTTCCTCGTCTCGGATAAAAATCCATTCTTTTTTAGCTTCGCTAATCACAACTGTTGCAGACTGAGTGACCAATATTTGCAACTTTTCTGCGTTTGGACAGACATGCAAAACACGTGCAGACTTCGGATTAGCCTTAATACAGTAATTTACATATTTTTGCTTGACGACACACTAAACATTCTATTTGTACTATTTGCGCCAATTTTTACGGAGTCAGTTTCCGTTTACTAAATAGTGGCATTATGACCTTTACCTATGCCATTTAACATAACATGTATATAAAACTGACAAACTAGACACCATGTTACACTAATTACATTTTAAATACAACAATTTACAATACAATTTCCTTTTTAACGGAGAATTTCAATGCGGTTTATATTATTGACACGGAACCCGATACCAATTATCCTCAATCATTCCCCCAATCCTTCACTATATATATATTAAAAAGACAAAAACAAAACTGGTAAATCCAACTATACTTGCATTGCTAAACTGTATTGTTAATTTTATACGTATCGTAACCATAATTGTGCTACGATAACGATACTCTTGTGCTAAGTTGACTATTTATCATATCTCTCGTATAGTTGTATAGTTGGGATTAATAAACAAGTATAATTACATTTTATATTTCTGGGGAAATCAAACGTATGGTTGATTTTACCATATTCCTTCATGGCGTACAAGTTTGACAATATATTTATTGCTGTTGTAATCATACTCTATGGTTGTTGGATGAGCATGCGCAGAAAATGACAGAAGTATATTTAATATTACAATATTCTTTTCTGGTGCTGTGTGTAGTTGGAAACAATATTGTTTGTTCGAATCGAGAGAAATTACAAAAATGTAGCTAAGGATGAAGAAGAATTTGTTATGCCCTCATGTTAGATTATGAAATGAGTATTCTTGTTATGATTACAAAGAATAAGTGTATTGTACAATTTTACGTAATTTGAAGTAATTATGGAATGTGTAGTAATGTAGTGCTCATGTGCTTAAACGGTGCTCGGGAGATGGCGTTGCGATAGCTACCGTTTCTAGAGTCCAGACAACAAGAATGATGATAATTCTGTAATCTGAAATTGTAATAAACGATTACTGCTAATGATTTATTCGTATTGTATTATATGCTCGAGTCGAGCCGAGTCGCTGCTCAGAGAGACTCACCCTGCGACTCGGTTACAGTGAGTCGAGCTCGAGCGACGACTTGACTCGAGCGTTAGATTCACCGCTCGAGCCGAGCGGATTGCCATCCCTACACCCAACTACCCCCTTATAAATAGTAAGCACACCCTGAGTCGAGGCACTGTTCCTGCCCTTGTTTTGTCCCGATTGGTGCTCTGCGTACAACAATCATCCAACATAGCACTAATCAACCAAAATTACAATGCAAGTTAATGATTATAAAAATCAACTTAGAAACTTTTATTTTAGTTCCTTTTTCTCAACATGACATACGTTTTAATAAACTATTTCAAGTCTTCGTTAACTCGTTGCAAGCTCCGCATTCCTTTAGTTTTATACACTAAAAATATAGCTAAAAATCTAAACTACAATTTAAATGGACAAACGATAAAGCTATTATAGCCAATATACATATTCTGCGAAGTTGGAATTCTCTGAAACATGCTACATGCTCTCAAACCTGCTCCAAAACAGCACGCAAATAAAGTCGTGTACTTTCTTGACTTTCGCAAGGTTGTAAGACTTCCAATAAAACATCCGTGCAATGCGCGATGTTCCAAGAAAATGATTACAATTAATATTATTTTCTTCTAAAGTAGTTCAATTTTCACTAAGAAATATCGGATTTACAATGCTTTATTACTTGGTTGTATGAGGGAAAGACAACAGTACACTTTGCTTTTATTCGTTGATGTATTCTGAGTACCCACACTCGTATCTAGTTGATGTGAGAATTAGCAGAGCTGTTCTTTCCCTTCTTGTTGTTTCGACGAACCCTCCGCCCGAATCGGTCTTTGGTGTGTTTCTTTGGTTTGTCTGTTGAGCTGCCACGATGTTGTGACAGCAATGAAGGTTATCGATGAAACTGGTTGAACCTACTAAAGAATGCAATGCTTTCAGGAATAACATTTCTACTGATATAAATTTAAACAAGCTATTTGAATAATTAGTTTCATAAGATGCCCTTGCTAAAATAAAATGTTAAGTTCTCTCGCGTTAAACACGTAATCAATATCTTTTGTAAAACGTTCAATTAGACTTTTGTTAACATTGACTAAATAGGTAGATTTTAAATTGCTTAACAGTTAAATTCATTAATCCAGAGCATTCGATAGTATATTTTGGTGTTTGGCTGAAGGTTATTTTGTTACTAAATTACTTACTTATGTGGTTTGCTAGTTTAAAAAGAAAATACATGTGTTACCAAAGTTATTCTTTAAAATTAAAACTTACATGTATTTTTATCAATGCTATTAGCAGTAGTCAGGAAAATAAATTTAACGATAACTTTAATAAAGATGTTGAGTTACTTGCTTTGTTTTAGCGCTTCCCTTCATGCTGCCAAACCCGTGTATTCATTTTTGAAAATTATAGAAAAATTATTAAAAGCAATTTTACAATTTTGAAAATTATAGAAAGATTAAAAGCAATAAGAAAATTTTGAAAAGTAGGCTCATGATGCTTATTAAACTGTGAAATGAAGTTAAAGATAAGATGAATTCTTTAAAACATTCTTAATTTCATATCACAGAGTTTCACAAGCACCATGGAGCCTAAGTTCATAAATTGTAATCTTGGTTTTCGTTTTCTATAATTTTCAAAAATCGAGAAAAAATAGTGGTGCAGCATGAAAGGGAGCGTTAAATGAATGCAATTCGTATCCAAGCGGTAGATTTGTTTCATAGAGTAATCAATCTGTCTAATTAGTTTAAGTTTGTGGTGGTATGAACTAAAGAAAACGACTTGATTTAATCTAACGTGCTTTATAACTCGAAAACTAAACATTTGGTTAAAGTTTGATTTTAGTTTATGAAAAGCGGGAACGTTTAACTGAAGAGTCATTAGACAGAAAACTTAGCATTAAACTGCTGAAAAAGTTCTTGCACGTAATCATCTGAAACTCTCTTTTTACAGGTGCCGCCTTTAGGTATCATGTATTTTCTTTTGTGGATGTAGTTGCTGTGTGTGTGAGATTTTTGAGTGCGACATCTATGAAGCAATTGCTGCATAAAATCTGGCATTCTTATTTACAGTAATTTGGGTTGACTTTTATTTTCTTTTACGACAGAATTTCAATCAATCCTCTGGTTAGGTACTATTAGATCGGATAGTTTTCTTGTATACGAAATTTGCTTCCTGATAAAACTTAGTAAAGCTAGTTTCAGTTGGGAATGCATTTGTTGTGATGGCGCTAGTATCACCAAAACTTTCATGTTTACAGGGACAACTCGTTGTCGGAAGCAGTGTTTCCAATGCAGAATATGATTCGAACACTATATAAGGCCTTAATGAAATAAAGTGTAATTTAGGACTAGATGCCTATTAGTCGATTTTCTATGAAAGAAAGGAATGTGTAAGAGACTATTTTTCGTATTTTAATGGAATATGCATGACTCAACGTACACCATACATTGGTCTTATGGGTCTTGGAAGAGTAGTGAGAAGTCTATATCTAATGTAACATATTGTGTCGCACATTGTCCATTGTCGGTCTTTTACCGTTAACATGTTGTACCAGTAACCGAATATGAGGAGTTCGATTCCCGTTCATGCTCATTGAAAAGAGAAAACACAAAGTATAATCACAAAAGAGCTGTCGTATCTCGGTTGGTTTAGCGTTCGGGAGGTCGTAGGTTCAATCTCGTCGGCCGAACATACTAACTGAGGTCTGTTGAGGATTTTTCATTAATCACACCAGGCAAATGTCGGGATGGCACCTTCGACTTAGGCCATGGCTGATATCTTCCTGTATTATTTCCCCTATCCTACCCTGAGTCTAGATGCCTGAATGCCACAAATTAAATTAATTCAATTGGACAAATAAAAATATACAAAAATTTACAGGATGAGGAAGTATAATATTCACTTCAAAGCGGTGTATTCTCCTTAACACAAAGACAATGAAAACTCGGAATGGCCGAGAGATTAGCACGTTCGCTTTCTATGCGCGAGATCACGAGTTAAATTCTGCAGGAGTTCATTGAACGGAATGTTTCGGATTCTACTTTACTAAAAAAAACTAATTTTAAACCTTACAAGCTAGATTAGTAAGTTAATAACAAATCAATAAATCTTTGAAAACTATGGCTGTGCAATTCCTCGAAATAATATAGCTCCCAAATTCTGCAACGTACCTTCCAAGAGCATTAAATAAATATTTTATTCCCGCTATGCGCAGTAGGCAAGGAGGGAGATATTACTTTGATTACGGCGCTATTGTTGTATTCGTTTGGTGGGAAGTGATTGAAAGAATCAATCGGAATAGCATGGTTGGTCTGAGATTTCAATTCCTTTAGTCTACTATTTGAGGAATATCTTCTATCTTACGAAAGGGTCCCAACCATCACAAGAACTACATAATTGTCCTTAGGCACGAACTGAATTGATTTATGGATTTTAGGTATCTTAGGCTCAGAACACCATCGGGACCAAATCTATATAAACCGTTATACACTCACATCAAATCAGTTGACCCGTAGGTAGGTACGCGGATTCGAACCCCGCAATCGATCATCCTGACAGAGTTTTTCCAAGGTTTCTCTCAGTCTCACCAGGCGAATGCAAGAATAGAACCTTAAATCCTTGGCCAATACCCTTCAAATTCTTCCCCATCTCTATCCCAACCAGAGTCAGAGATGCCTAAAGTCATAATTAAACAGAGAATAATGACGAATATCCCTATAAACTTCTTTGTTATTCTACCAACGTTAGCGTGAATACGCTTTGAATAAAACAATGACAGTAAATTCTGATGAACTGAATTAATCGGAATAGTGATATGTATTCATGTGAACATTATACTCAGAGCTCCACAGTGTGGGAGAGATGTTGTTGGAAGGTAGTCGGTCGGGTTCTAGTTTATAGGTACCATTCTGGCATTTTCCTGGTGTGACTGAGGGGATAACGCTGGAAAAGTCAGAATGGGCGGCCGCTGAGATCTTTCCCAGGACCTTCCGATTTTTAAACCGATGCTTTCTACTAACTGAGCTATGGTCTTTCGGTACAATCTACACTAGAGTTGTTCCTTAATGATAATGAATACTTAATATTAAAAAAGAATATTACGTTCTTCGTTATTGCACTGAATATAAACGAATTTCACGCTTATTTACGTATTTCCGTTCGCTTAAGTAAATACAAACGCTCAAGATCCTAGCGCTCGGACGCTGCGTGTTCTTTGGCCCGCCAGCTAAGAAGCCCTGATCAGGAATTTTGCCAGACACCATAATGGGGGATGTCACCCCTCGAAATAGAAAACACACAACCCATCTTTAAATTTTCGACTGGTTAAAATCGGTTTAAGTCCTTCAAAATTCTACTCGTTCCTCCTAACTTTGTTTCGACTTTAGTTTACACAATAGCTAAAAGTCATAGTACAATCCCTGGGATTGATGCACTCAATATGTCCTCTTCCCGAAAGGAAATGAGTTGGCGGAATAGAGAGTATTGTAACTATTATGGATGAGAAAATAAGTAATGTTTAGACGCATTTACACGCTGATTTGAAAGCTCGGGAGAATACTATCCAGTTTATAACGGATAAAATCAGTAGTGTTAATGCAAGTATTAATGATATTCGTTCTGCAATAAATCAAATGAAAGCTGATATAGAAAGAATCGATTCTGAAATTGTTGAAGTCCGGAAGGAAACATTAGAGTCTTTTGAGATATTAGCCCCCAATTTTATTTTTTTATGGTCAAAATCGGTAGAAACAGAGCAGAACTCTACTCACACCTTCCCAATTTTGACTTTATACCCACAAAATGAAACTCTGGGAGAATACCTGGTTAGCCCGAACCAGAAAATAAGTGACATCGTCTTTTTCTACCAATTGTTTAAATTTAACAAAGAAATCCTAGCCATACCACTACTTTATACCAATTTTTTCAGTTCGTTGTTATTTTGCGTGCTGCGTCTATTCTCTCCCTTCGTTTACTTTAATTTCCGAAGCAATCAACCGCGAGAAAGGAGTATTCACAGTTCGTGAAAACAGATACTTCATGCTCTTTTCACAATTAGTTTCTCAACACTTGAGCCAAAACAGTTACCGTAATTTTCGTATTCGTTTTCAAATTATTATTATTATTATTTTATAGTTGTTGTTATCCGTTCGTAGCTGGGTGATTGAGCAGTAGAATAGCAAAGCCCTTCAGACCTTGTAGTTAGACAAAACTTCTTCAGTTAACACCAATGTATTCAGCATTCGATTGGCATGTCTGTCGTCTGTGTTTATCGATACGTTAGTTCGCGGATGGTGTCATTGAATAGATAGATAGGCAAGTATTAGCACAAGTGATGGTGACCATTTGGGTAGTCCGTCAGGAGCCATGGAGAGGAAGGAATTCAATATGGTCGCCTGAACATATTATCTCAAGTATACACATTACCATATCTTAGAAAATAATGCACATAAAGCTCTTATTTTTGTGTCAAATTGTAGGTTTTTATTAGAATAATAGTTAGCAAAATATGCTAGTCCCCTTCGTAGACAATCTGAAAACATGGAAGAGATAGCCAACATGAGTTCCAAAATAATTAATTTCAAGCATAGAATCAACCCCAGCTCTGGAACTATTGCACCTAAAGCTATGATTATGATGTCAAATTGTATGGTTTTAGAGCAGAAATGATCGAAAAATAAATGTGCCCAGACTCTCCGGCCTGGGGGGAGGGATGAATCAAATATGGCTGCCGAAACAAGTCATTGCGAACATACAAGTAAACACACATTCGGAAATAATACACTCAGAACTTTGCTTTTCGTGTTCAATTGTGGTGTTTTATAGGAAATATGACGAACTGGGTGAATGATTTCAGTCACGAAAGGGGAAGAATCCAACATAACTGTAGACACAAGTCATTTCCAGCATAGAAGCACGGCATCTTCGTAGCCATTGCACCTATATCTGGAAGTATGGTGTCAAATTGTGGAGTGTTATAGTTAAAATTATTAATAAATGTTGTTGGCTATCTGTGTAGTCAGGCTTGAGTAATAGGAAGGGAAGAATG
>JAGDQP010067303.1:0-11168 GCA_022664845.1 Lepisma saccharinum
AGTGATTTAGCTAAAGTAGTAGTCAAACTGGGAGGTTTTCACTTATTAATGTCATATTTAGGAACTATTGGGCATAGTCAGGTAGTGGACTTGAATAACTTTGGGCTTTATTGTATGCGCAAAATACTGTTGTGCACATGTTCAGTGAAACTGCATACGAAAGAGCATTGAGAACACATTTTCTGACATACATAGCAGTCTACCAGCAACTTTGGAAGTATTGTTACTTAGGCGATGAGGATAAGGAAAGTAGAATACGTTCCAGTTGTGATGATTTAATATCAGGGATTAAAACTTAAATGACCTGAAGGATCATCCTGACCTGAAAGAACTAATAGCAGATCTAGCCGATCTAAAGACACAAATGAAGGATAAAGGCCGAATAGCAAAATTGTGGCTGCAATACCTGGAACAAGTAGAAATGATAATGCTTTATATTCGAGCTGAACGTACTGGAGACTGGGACCTTTATGTTTATACACTTAAATGCATGCTCCCCTACTTTCACGCAGCTGGACATCTGAATTACGCGAAATTCTGCAACAGATGGGAGAATTGAAAATTGAAATGAAACCAGAAGAATTTGCGAAACTTTTTCACAACGGATATTTTACTGTTCGGAGGAAAGACTGTTACTGGAGTGGAACTGCAGCTGATATGGTAATTGAGCAAAGTCTGATGAGAGCGGTGAAAGTTTCAGGAGGTTTGAGTCATGGCCGAGGTATTACGGATTCCACATTGGCTCGTTGGGTTTTGTCATTTCTTATAACCATGGAGGTAAGTGAAGCCAGAACATTTCTATTGAAAAAGTTCATCATCATCGGAACAGCATGTAGAACTTAGACCTTCCCGCCAATCTAGAGATGATGAAGACATCAAAAAGCTTTCTGATTGGCTCACTCTTCACAACCCCTTTGAACTCAACCAAAAAGAGCACCTCATCAATATTGCAACAGGGTTAGTAGCTGACGTCAAAGTGAATTGTGAGAGAGCGGTAGAGATTGGGTCGAAATTATTGTCTGAAATGATGGATAAAACATTTGGAAGAGAAAAGATAAAGTCGTGCCAATATCTGCAACACACAATACAATTAGTATTAGAAAGGAATCTATTAGCATCAATCCAATTCAGCTTTTCAGTCGGATTGCTGCTGTGCTGCAGTCACATGAGGAATTGCCGGAATATTTTAAATATGAACTCGCGCCTTATCCTCCATCTTTATTTGATGACATCTATGCGAAAAACCAGAAAATCTGTAATTATGGATATTATAGAGGCTATTGAACCCTGTGTGCAGCCTCCATCAGAATTAAGATACATTGTAGATGGTTGCTTCCTACTTCATGCTGTTATTAGGTCTGGTGTTGACACATATGCAGAAATTTGTAAAAAATACGTACAATATGTACAGAATCATTTTTCGCCCTGTGAAGCAGTAGTTTTTGATGGGCATGCGACTGGCAATACCAAAGATGTTGAACGGCAGAGAAGACTGATGTCAAAGATGTCTGCCAGAATTCCATTTGAGGAATATATGAAGGTAACAACTGATCAAGCACACTTTTTACGTAACTCTGAAAACAAGGCTCGCTTGATTGACATCCTTAAGACTCAATTTCACTCTGCTGGTATTACAGTGTACCAAGCTGAAGGAGACGCAGATGCTCTAATTGCTGCTACTGCCATTAGTATTGGGAATAAATATTTCTGTTGCTGTTGTAGGAAGTGACTCTGACTTGCTCTCGATTTTAATTGCTCGTGGACATCCACACACTACAATATATTTCATGAAGCCACAAACTAACAAAAATGAAGACAAATGCTTCCACATTTACAATATCCAGAGAAACCTAGAATCACTTAAAGACAGTTTTTTGTTCTTCCATGCCGTCACAGGATGTGACACGACTTCTGCTATATTCAACAAAGGAAAACAGAGCGCATTCAAAATTCTTCAGCAGGACCAAGAACTCTCTAAAGCAGTTACAGCGTTCAACAACTCTGATCTAGATCCCAAAACAATAATTGAGGTAATAGAAAGATTTCTTGTGAGGTTATATGGAGGAAAGAACAATGTTTCTTTAGATGAGCTCAGATATAATTTGTACAATAAAACAGTAGCTAGGAAACTATCTTCATCATTCAATTTAGCAACGTTACCTCCTACAAGTGCAGCTGCTTCCCAACACTGTCTTCGTGTTTGCCTTCAAGTACAGCAATGGTTAGGGAATAATTTAGAACCAACAGAATGGGGGTGGCACTCAAGGGAAGGTAAATTGTTTCCAGTGACAACAAACTTACCGGCTGTTCCTGAAAACCTGCTCAATCCTGATATCGTGCCAGTGCAAGATCACAACACAGAAAGACTGTGGCGATAAATGCGAATGCAGAAAGATCGGACTCGTGTGTTCCAAATTTTCTTACTACTGTGAAGGAAATGGTTGTTCCAACATGCCAGTTGCTGATGATTCTGAAGATGATGACGTCTTTTTTTAATAGAAGAAAGAAATAGGAGGCGAATCATTCTCAAGGTTATTACAGGTAAGTTTAATTATTTCACTATCAACATTCTTCAACATTTGCTGTTTAAAATAGTGAAAACACGACTGACCTAGCTTTAAATTAACGAAAGTTATTAAAGAAAAAGGAGAGTAAGTGTTGCGAGCCCGGCTGCCATCTTCGTCCACCATTTTGGGGGTGAAGCGAACATGGGATTTTAGGGGACTTTTGGGATTTCATTTGAGAGGCCACAAAGAGTAAATACTGAAAAAAATAGCTTTTTATAAATTATTTTAGCTCTCAACCCCATATTTACTGTATTTTCCGGCCGCCATCTTTGTCCGCCATTTTGGGGGTGAAGCGAACATGGGATTTTAGGGGACTTTTGGGATTTCATTTGAGAAGTCACAAAGAGTAAATACTGAAAAAAATAGCTTTTTATAAATTATTTTAGCTCGCAACCCCATATTTACTGTATTTTCCGGCCGCCATTTTGGGGGTGAAGCGAACATGGGATTTTAGGGGACTTTTGGGATTTCATTTGAGAGGCCACAAAGAGTAGATCCTGAAAAAAAATAGCTTTTTATAAATTATTTTAGCTCTCAACCCCATATTCACTATATTTTTCGGCCGCCATCTTTGTCCGCCATTTTGGGGGTGAAGCGAACATGGGATTTTAGGGGACTTTTGGGATTTCATTTGGGAGGCCACAAAGAATAAATCCTGAAAAAATTAGCTTTTTATAAATTATTTCAGCTCGCAACCCTATATTTACTGGGCTATAAGTAGAAGTGGCAAATAGAAAGAATCTCGCTTTTCGAGTAGTGTTAACTTCGACTTAATATTTTCGAATTCAATTTTCTGTCAAGTTTGAGTTAAAAAAGCATTGAAAGTCTTAACCTAAAATTGTTGAAAAGTTAGGACTGGATTAGGCCTAATCACAAATAGTTTCGCAGGCTCGGAAAAATCCAAACTGGTGTGTTTCAAATTGGTGTTATATATTTATCTTGCATAATACACAGGGTGTTTCTGAAATAAAGGCGCAAACATTAGGAGCTTATTATTCTCATCAGAAAACAAAACAAGAAAAAAATTCCTTTGAAGAAATTTTGAGTCTCGGAGCTGCAGACGCTGAAAGTTTCTGCGGCATCGTCACAAATGAAGTCATATATCGACACATAATGACGTAAGCTGTGTCGGTTTTTCGTAAAGCACAATCGAAGTAGTACCACAGATAAACTATAGTTTATCTGTGGTAGTACCCGATATATCCACTTAAAGTCCAGGCGTTCTCAACGTGGAGCTCTTGAGCACCACAGCGCTCTTCCGTTGACAGTTGGTGCTCTCGTCATGCGAGTAAAAATAAGCTCCCGAGCACGGACTTCATGGAAGAAATTGTCACGTGTAGTCCTAAAATCTCTCTAAAAATATCGTGTTAAAATTTGGTACAGATGAAAGCAGTGCAAGTATTGTTCTTATGTTGAAAAATAGCATGGAAAGACCTTTACAACAAACAGTTTGTTTATCTTCGACTTCTGGGATATGTATTTTATTCTACGTTTCGCTCTAAGATACAACCATGGGTCAATACATTTACACAGGCCCGTAGTCAAGGTGAGGTCAGTACGGACGGCGACCTCTCTGGAAGAATTTTTGACCGTACTAGCGTATTCTTTCATAATGCTAACATATAACATTTTCTCAGCAAGTATGGATTTACAATTTGGATAATCACTGGAATTTAGTTGAGAGATAAAATTTGAATTGTAGTTCGCCACCCTTCATAAGTAAGTTTTAAAATAGTCATATATTTTTTGTACTATAATAATGTTGTCATTATCATGACGATTTGTGTATGAATTTACGAACCCAATTCAAAGGAAAAGAGGACTTTGTATTCATAAGTGTCGTCAACTATCCTTTCAGTCTAAGGTTGCGAACTACCGTAAATTACGGTATACAATAGATAATGTTTTGATCTGGGTGAAGACCAATCGTACAACACTCATCATTCTGTAGTCGTTGATTAACACTGCGTTTTGCTCTATAGCCTAGCCAGCACCATTTTCATCTTTCATTTAGTGACTTGTTTCTCTGTAGTATAAAGAAAGGAAACAGTGTCAGCTTTTGACATAGGTTAGATGTGTAGTTTATGACATCCCAGATAACACATTAAACTTGCTAGTGGACCGATGCCAACAAACTTGGAAAGCCAAACTTGCTACAAACTTGGAAGGCCAAACTTGCCACAAATTTGGAAGGCTAACCTTGCAACAAACCTTGATTTTAAAACCGAGCCTGTAGCGAGAAAAGAATTCACAGTGAGCAGTGCGATTCGAATTGTCCAGATTTGTTTGTTGTCCAGCATTCTACCACTGCGACACGGGTTTTTCTGGTGAACGAAGTACGTTTTACTAGTCCTTTTATGATACGAAAACAGTTTCTGGAATAAAGGCATTTACGTAGACTTTAATTCAAAACTGAGAAAGCATATTGATCCTGTGTTAGATTAGAGCTATGAAGAAGTGTGGTTCGTGATTTTTCAGAAGTGAGGCACTTCAAGAGTATCGTAATGACGTTTATTTTACTGTTCGGATCGACATTTCTCAAAACAAACTGGCTGCCAATTTCCCAGATGGTACACTAGTTTCAACCAAGTTTCGACTAGCCTTGATTTTTCCTTACAGTGAAGTTTCCTGTTTGATTACTACCTGGAAAGTCGGGTGAAAAAAAATATATATATATATTTTTAACACTTCTTCTTGTTCATACTTATAAACATTTCCTCCCCCTTTCCTTCCTTTTGTATCTTTCAACATTTTACACAATTTTCGAAATTGTACGCAATTCCCGAAAATAAGTTGAACCATTCAAGTTAGATAATTATTTTTTTCTTTCATTTTACACAATACAACGACCAGACCTGCAATATGCCATCGACACGAGCAGTAAATCCATCATTATGATTTTCCTGATGGGGCTCGCTTGTCAAAAATCAATGAAGCAGATTCCATAGCTCTAAAACAGCATCAATGAGCTTTCACTGCTAAATCTTTCAGTGCATTTAATTAAGAAACTTTTCGTAACATAAAAGGACTAGTAAAAGTTAAGATAGATGGGAGTGGCGTGATAGAGCAGTCGGTAGAGTAACGGATTGCAAAGAAAATTGAAGATCGTAAGTTCGAATCCCAGTCTAGACATTAGAAAACTTTTTCAGCCAAATGCTTGATGTTTATAAATACAAGTTTGGCATCGGTCAACTAGCAAGTTTGCTGGAAGATTGTAACAATTTTGCAGTAATGCAATGTCAAACTTTGTGCAAACTTTCAATGTCAAGCCTCGTACAAACTTACTAGAAGTTTGGGTGATATTTGGGATTATATCTGGAAGAATTTGAATAAACAAATAAATAAATAATAGTCTAGATCCAGCTAATGAAACTTTGAAGACTCCTAAATCTAGTCTAAGAGTTAGAATTAAAGTGATCAGAACTGTTATATCGAGGAGAATGTCAGTCTATCTGTCATTCTATAACAAGTTATACTGACAAGGGAAGTATTTCGGTTCGAACGGGATTTATTTTTATGACTTGGTATAGACTCTATATATTCGTGCTCCGATGCTGATAATGTCTGCAAAGTAATTCGACCGTGTAAGGCCGCGTTTGTCCACTAGAGGGTGTTAAAAGTTTGGAGCAAGGGTAGCCGTTGCAATACATATACGAAGTCTTATCAAAAATACCTGTTCGAACCGAAGTACTTCCCTTGCGAGTGTTAATCAAAGCTCAACAGATCATGTTTGATGAAGAGAATGACGAGGGTAGGATAACACCCAGCTAGGTATTAAGAACAGAAAGAAAGAAAGCAAAATGTAGTCATATGAAATATTTTATTATTATGGACAAGATTTTTCTGCAAATTATTTGATTAGGCGCTCTTGGTTACCTGACAACATATAAGTGAAAAAGAAATGCATAATGATGTCGTTTATAATTTTAAAAAATGTATTTAAGTTTACATTACGTTCTCCTAGTTTATACTTAAACACAAATGGATGGATTCTATTTCTAAAACAATAGTATATTCTTGCACTATTTTTTTCTGCGTAAAGATAAATGGGTTAATTGAAAAAGCTACTACAGGGCTCGAAACGAACCTGAGCAAACCGAAACACCGTGAATGTCTGGAACTCTCCTGTTTCGTCTCGTCAATATGGTAATCTTTTTCCATAAAGACAGGAAGCGTTCTGTTTCGACAAAATTTTCAGTTCGAGCCCTGGCTACATACATATATTGTTGCCCCCTGTAAAATTGTTTGCCCTTCCTCTAATCTACTTCTGGGCACGAGCCTGCATTTACACTACTGTTACCAACTTCATTATAGCCAATGGTATCGACATATCAAAGCTGTTATGTGCTATGTTATTCAGCTTGTTACCTATCAATGGTATGTACGAACCAAAGATTCTTCACTATTCTGGGAAATAATAAATTCCTTCCTCCTTCATTCAATTTAATTGTTTACGGGTAATTCAATATTGAAAACGTAGCTAGTCGTATGAAATTCGTTCCTGAATTTTTTTTTTAAATTTAAAGAAACTTTCAATGATATTGTTAATCAGCTTTCTTGCTGAAAAAACCCCTAACGGTGCAGATCAACCCCGCCATCTTTATATGATCTTTCCATTGATTTACATGGAAATCGTTTCACTCATTTTATGCTTCTCAGAAGTAGAATATTCAAGTTCCACTTTCATGAAATTTGCCTTGGTAGATATTTTGACTCTTGCAGAGTTTTGGTTTGAGAAGTTTCTTCAAATACATGAGTATAATATATTATTAATAGTTTACTATATAAATCACAATATGTCAACGGGAAATTATACTTCGCGGGTGTAAAATATTGCCTATGTAAAACAGCATGAGTCAAAGCAAACACGACGAAACACTAATCGGAAACGAAGTTAAAAAATATGCTCCTGGGAGACAAAAGACGAGTAAATAAATTCCCATGTAAATCAATGAAAAATGCATACCAAAGATGGCAGGGTTGATCTACACCGTTAACAAAGCATACTGAAAGCCTTGTTCCACGAATTTTCGGCGTCATATTCAGAACTAATCCTTCATACGTACATTCATTGATTAAAAGTCATTGTGATGCTGCTTCAAAAGTGTGGAATGTATTCGAAGAAATCAAAACACATTTCTTGAAATAGTTTTACAGCAAAATTTCCAGATTTATTTGAAAATGGTTTCAAGATTAATATTGTAACCGTCTCGCAGTGTATAAACAAGCTTTATGAACAACTTCAGGGTCAACAAAACAAATTTGTGAAACGTAAGAAATTATAATTTTATTTCGGTTAAATAGTAACCTTGGGTTAAATTTAGAAAGATTCCTTGCTACAGCAAGCACAAATGAACTCCACCATTTAACAGAATTTGTACACACTCTCTCTAGAGAGACTTAGTCGAGCCCAGTTTAATTGTCCTAAAATTGTCCAGCTAGCATCTCAAGATCGTTTGAAGGAATTTGATATGTGCTTTACTATTTTGGAAGGAGATGAACAGTTATTTAATTAATGAGATAAATCAAGATTAATCAAGAAGATAAAATGGATGGTTCCTGCAGAATTTGAATTGATAGATCTCCAGTCTCCCTTAGTGCTGAAACATTTGTTTAAAAAGGAGATAACCAGAACTTTCCGGAGAGCACATGGTACGAAATGCTTCACTATACTGCGAAGTGTTTCTACCAAATGTCTGGCTATGTTAAGGACGATTACCTGCGCGAAAAATCTTTTTTTTACTTATGAAGTATCTCGAGAGCAAACACGAAGGGACGAACACATCTTCAGAAACTGTTTACTTGTAGCTAAAACGACTTCTCTTTTGTTATTACTGAAATTCATAGGAGTGTTCAAGCCCAAGGATCTCATTAGCCTGATGAGGGGTTTAAAGATATATCTAGTTATCACTTTATTAATGGTGCTCGAACACTTAGAGCGTGTGACATGTGAGCGGTGCGCACAATCCTAAAAAGGTTGAGAACTTCTGACTTAAACAATGTTTATGATCGAGGGAGTGCCACATGCCGATTTCGGAATCTATGGAATTAAATGGTTAAATAGAGCAAGCATAGAAATCCCCTTTCAGCTGCATTCGCCAATCATAAACATAGCTTAAAGTGATGTATTGGGTATTACTTCAATTGTGATTTTCTAAGCCGACACCGTTTACGTCATTGTGTCGAGTTATGACGTCCTTTGTGACGATGCAGCTTTAACTTTCAGCTCATGTAGCTCCGAAACTTTGCATGCCTCGAAATTTCTTCAGAGGAACCTCTTGTTTTAAAGTAAATAATCAGCTCCTAAAGTTTGTTCTTTGTAAGTGAAAGACATTAGATACCAGCATGTGATAACGAATGCTCAATAACCAATCACAAAGATAAGATAGCGTTATAATCATTATCTCCCATGAGGTGTTTAGCATACATTAAAGGCTCTTGAGGTTGGTCGTGTTTACAAATTGTTAAAACTGTAATATGAAGAAAATAAGTTATTTAGAAACCTATTTAATAGTAACATTAAATTATTGATTAGCAACACAAAATAAACCGGAAAAGCTACTTCTAAATTCTGCGAACTTAATATCATATCTTGGAAGACACGTGTCTGTTACAGTTGTTTTCAAATGACCTCTTTCTTCGTGTAATTTATGACATATCGAGGATTGGCTTTAGCAGTCACAAAGGACATAGTTCAGAGACACAGGAGAAAAACACAAAGATTATGAATGGCCTTAAGATAAAGCATAAGAAGTTATCATCAAATAAACTAGTCAAATTTTTAAGCGAATGTCATTGTTCTGAAAATAATATTAAAAGGACTATGGTAGTTACATAGTGATGGATGTCTTTTCCACGTGATCTTTACAAGTCTAGATTTTGTTACCTTTTTTTTTTAAACCAATTTCATTATTTCTTTTTTGTTAAGTTAACTTGGGTGGGAAATATAGGTAGGGAAGACTGGCGGAATGGTGCCACCACGGGTAATGGCGCGACCCAGCTGTATCTCGTTATTACTGAAAGGTTGGGGTTCTCGGGTATTGCTGACATTTTGCAGGTAGCTAAAGTCAGTTGTGAGAAAGTCTGTGACATGAGTGAAAGAAACGTGTTTTGCAGTGTCATTCCATCTAAATTTAAAGGCGCAGAATGTTGAAGATTAATGTACCATACTTTACCCGTTCGTATACTACTTAGGTACTACTTGAAAGCCTAGGCATTCAACTAGTTCTTGCGTATTAGGATAAGATTTGCTTTATTTGGTTGCTAGCAATTCGTGTTTATCTGTCTATGGGCACTATGGCCCAACCTGGGAAATGACAACAAAAATTGAGAACCCCGTTAAAGTTGTGTTATTTCGTCATGTAACGTTTACGCAACCATTACATCACAGTCGTTTGTCTGTTCATGTCAGTGCAGATTGTCAAACTGAGACAGAGATCAACGGAACAAAAGAATGGTCACTTAGTTTAGCTCCTTTTCTTACCATGTGAAGAAGATTACAAGTATTAGGTTATAAATAGATTTAGTTTCAGATACTTGAAATCTTCGAAGGTAAAGCTATCAATTTCTTAAGCGTTAATGGCAGTTGCATGAAGTGTGTTTAGTTCCAACTTTGAAAGTTGATGCAAACAAACATTTTCGCATTTTTTTGTTACAATTACATAATTAGGCCTAGGCTGGACATTCAATACTGTACAAAGGACTTTAGTATTTCAAAATTTCTTCAGTTTAGTCCTAAAAAAAGCAAAATTTTTGTCGAATCTGTATTTAAGCCATACTTAATTTTCGTTTTATTTCTCTTTGAGCTTTGAATGTTAAAAAGTGTGTGTGTAACGCCTTACTGAAAGTATATGTATTCATTTCTTTCCTTATCATTCATTTATGTCACATTTAATTTAATACAATGTCTGACCTATCATTTGCAAGAATAACTACTTCTGTTTGACCATCAGTATAGCGTGAGGAAATCCAAATTCCTTAAGGTAGTGCAATTTTCCCGGTTTCCCCCGGTTTTCCAGGGTGTCCCTGAAAAAATGGACAAACTTCGAGTGGTGATTTTTCACATCAATACAAGGAAAAAGTTTTTTTTTTTTTTTTTTAATCTGAAATTTGCTTAGTGTTAGAGTTACAGACGCTCAAAGTAGCTACGACAGAATTGGACAGAATCGTCAAAAATGACGTCATATCTCGACAAGTAATGGCGTAAGCGGAGTCGGTTTATCAATTCGCACTCGAAGCAGTAACCACTAACCAATATATGTACGAGGGTTGGGGAGTAAATCATGGCAACCCATTAATATTTCGACAATCGAAGGATGTATAAAAAAATATGTTATATACAAATGAAAGAGTATTCATAATGGATATTTTGTTGATAGGAATCATGAAAGAAAACCTAAGCAACTCTGTGACATACACATGTATTAATGCACATGCTACAAAAACTCGTCTCATTATGATAAACCCTCAAAATAATCTCCCGGACTGTCCGCAGCACGCTGCCATCGATATTCTCAAAATAATGGAGACTGCGGAAGGAAGCCTGCCACCAGTAGTTTTAAGTTTCCGTAGTACTTGGTCAATCTAGCAAATTTTTCTCAG